>VWZY01011314.1:18261-44647 GCA_013399075.1 Chloroceryle aenea | reverse complement strand
GTTTTTTTTTTTGGGGGGGGGTGGGTGGTTTTGTTTGTTTGTTTGTTTGGTTGGTTTTTTTTTATTTTTTATGAGAGATATTGAAACAGATCCAGAGACACACATGGGAAATGTAGAAAAAGAAAAGAGTATGCAAATTAAAAGCATATCAAATATTGTTTCTTTAGCTGTCTTGAAATAATAATTTCCATTCTCATTTACACATATCTAAAGGAAATTTTGAGATGGGTGAATGAGTTTGTACAAAGCCAATGTGACTCTATATAGATACAAAATTAAATGAAATCACAATCAGGTAAATTAGAATATGATTTGGTTTTGAATGTATCATTTTGAAATACATTACATGAAAAATTTTTCATATCTCCAAAGTTTGCCTGCATGCTTTGGTAAACTATATTTCCCTACAAATTAGTCTGCACTTGTAACTTTACAGATAACTGTAGCCACGCTTTATTGCTTGTATTTAGGTAACACAAAGTGCCAAAAAAAAATACTCCAACACCAAGAGAATGAAGATCAAAAGAAAAATCCTCTAATATGATGGGAGTGAGTACACTATAAATACATGTGTTAAACAGGAAGAAAACATTCTATGCTGCACAGAAAATATTCACATATAAAAGCCTGGTTTTGCGGACTCAGTGCATGTTAAAAGAGCAGACATTCAACTCTCTCTTGCAAGCTCTTGATCAGTGCCTCCATCTCTGGCCAGGGATCCCAACTGATTGGCTTCTCTGCCATCCAATTCTCCACACCTGATGGGTTTTGCTTTAGAAGGACCTGCTCCATTATCATCTGACCACACTGGGCGATCTGATTTTGTTAGGTGTTTCTTTCCAGTTGCAGGGCCATCAAGCTTTGCATCTGGTTCTGAGTCATATTTTTATTCAGCTTGGGAAGGACTCTCTCCCTGCTCTGATGCTGGACTTGATATTGAAGGAAGAATGGGGTCCTCCTTGGATGTTCCAAGGAAGGAACTGAAAGAGGACCTGAGCCAAGCCAAGCAAAGCGTTCCAAGAGGGGATAAGAGCCCAAGAGCCCCCAGAGAGAGCTACAGATACTCCAGATCCCTCAGATTTATACTAAATATGATGTATATCCACAACTTCTCTGGCAACCTGTTACAGTGTCTCACCACCCTGCACTAATGCTGTAGCTCTGTTGTAGAAGGCCACCAAATTTGTCATGCATGATTTGCCCTTACTGAAACTGTCAGCCAACTTATCTTGCTGTCACCAACCACCTCTTTATTTTCCATGTGCCCTAGCATAGTTTCCAGGAGGATCTGCTGCATGATCTTGCTAGGTACAGAGGTGAAACTGACTGGTCTGTAGTTTTCAAGATCTTCCTTTTTTCCCTTTTTAAAAATGGGAGTGATATTTCCCTTTTCCAGTAGTGGTAACTTCACTGGACTGCCATGAGTTCTCAAATGGGATGGATAGCGGTTTTGCCACTTCATCCACTAGTTCCCTCAGAACCTGCAGATACATTTCATCAGGTCTTGTGGATTCATTCACCTGTGGGTTACTTAGATGGTCTCAAACTGATCTTTTCCTACAATGGGCAGTTCTTCATTCTCCCAGTCCCTGTCTTGGCCTTCTGCGATTTGGGTGGTATGGCTAGGGCACTTGCCAGTGAAGACTGAGGAAAAAAGTGGTTGAGTACCTCAGCCTTCTCCATATCCTGGGTAACAAGGTCTGAAAAAGACCCACATTTTCCCTAGTATTTATCTTGTCTAGTCTTCTACTGCTGAAAACAGTGCAAAAGTACAAAGAGTTTTACTATTCCTAGTATCTCAATTAATATAATTAATTTACTGAAATCTGCAATCTGCTGTCAGGTCTTCACTGAAAAATAAGGTGAGACAACTGCACTTTGTGAGGCAATTAGCAGGTTTTCAGAATAACAGTGTGAGAATTAGTTGCTACTTCTCACATTCAGCTTTTTTTTTGCTATTTCTTGCTGCCTGAGAGACCTGTGAATGGAAAAACAAGTGAGTTGAACTGCTTTTGTACACCTCAGCACTGTGGAAAACAAACCGAGCAATAAGCAAATTCATAAGGACTTCATGTCCCTTCAGGATGAATTAGTAGCAAGATCAAGGACATTTCTGTATCAGTTTAAAAGTAAATGAGATGTGAATTTGGTTTACAGGTGAAATGCTACCCTAAGTGACTCAAAGTGGGAGGGAAGGGTGGTTATCAACTCAGTGGTGCTGGAATTTCTCTTGTAGTATGTAAGACCTTTCAAGAGTATCAGTTCACAGTAACATTATGATATAAAAAATAATTTTCTCTTGCTATGAATTTTATTCATTCTTGTCTACAACAATTATGTTTGTATCTTTGAGTCACAGATATTTTATCTTGTCATGTTATGAAAAAAATGTGAATTCCCAAGATTTTCAGTTGGGAGTTTCAGGAGATCACAACATCTCAGAAAATGGTGCATGGCTCTAAACATGTACAGAAGAAATGTACCAAAAGAAATGCAAGGTCATTTCAAAAAAAACCTAGACAAGTTTTCAATTGAAAACCAGGAAACATCTAGCATTAGGAAACATAATACAAAAAGATGATATTGTTTAGAATTCACTACATGTAATAACATTCACTACATGTGATGATATGCATTGCAGATGGGGAGATGCTTTCTAAAATCTTCTAAAAAATTTCATTGGATATTTTTTTTTTGTCCTTGAGGTTGCCAGGACTTCTTCCTGTGTATATCCTTAACCACAATTATGAGACTTAAGTCCATTTTGTGCAATAGGCCATTGGTGCAACATGTGCAAATAAAGATTTAGTAACATAGCAATAATTGAAAGACAAGAGTATGTAGCAACATAATTTCTTCTACTCTTCCATTAGCATTTGTTCTTCAGGCTTCTTCAGAGAGGAATTTTCACTTGATGAGTACAGAAAATTAAGCAGTCACAGACCAATGGGTTGCTTTCCAATGTTTAGGAGATACGGTGTCCGTATGAGGTGGTATTGTTTTATATCATCCCCTTTCAACTGATGCCACTGCCTGACATCAGAAATTTACAATGTGGGGTTTATCCACAGAAAGAATATCATTGAAAGAAATATCATGGGAGAAGAATGCTCCCGTTCTCTATTGGATGCAAAAGCAATGTTTTATCTAATCTTTTTGTCCTTATTTTATTTTACTATTAGAAATCTCAGTAAAATAACAGGAGGTCATTCACAACTGAGTTAATTAATATGCTGCCAGTGCTGATGAACAAAGTCTGACAGAAAGCACACACACAATTTTCTAAAAAGCACCACAAGAGTCTCTTTTAGTTCATGGCAATTCAATTTAAAACAAACAAAAAAAGGAACTTAAGTGGAGGATTTAGTATAAAAACAAATATCTCAATTAATAATTAACAATAGAAACCATATTAATAAATTATTTTATTATTTTCATATATGAGATTTATGACCTCTAACTAAATTTAATGTTGCTTCTTCAGTAAATTGTAAGCTAAGACTATCTGGAAGTTGAAATGTGTAGACACAATCTAATATGTTTCTACTTGGAAAAAGGGTTTTGTTAGAGTTCCCTAGCATGAAGACTTGATGTGTTCTGCATAAAATATGTACCAATCTAAAACTATTATATATTTTTAATGTAATTGTCATTTGTTTTTCTTCCAGCATAGGCCTTGACATCTTTTTTCATCATCACCCCAATATGTAGGTTCTGCAGGTGAAACATGGTCTTCTGTGAGCAACAAGACAACTTTATTACCTGCTGTTTACACACTGCGTGAGACTGAAAACACAGCTCTGCGTCAGGAGTATACTCCAGCTCACTAATCCTAAAATGCTGACTCTGAGTGCTGCTCTGAAAAAGACAGCAATAAAAGATTCATTTTTCTCACTCAAGGACACTGAGAACAGAAGGGAACCACGCTCCCTTTTGAAGGGACCATCTGGTCTTCTGCTCTGCCTGTACAGGCTGCAGATTTTTCTCCCCAAACTGTATTAAAATATGTTTCTCAGAGAACTATCTAATCTGTTCTAGAGTCTGAACAATGGCAAGTCCATGGTGTCTTCTGGCAGGTTTTTCAAATGGTTAATTAGCTTCATCAATGCATCTTACTGAATCTCATTTCAAGGCTAAATAGGTCTGCCTTCAGTTCACAGGCACTGAATCTTCTTAGGCCTTCATCTGCAATATTAAGACACTCTCTTCTATCAAATATCATTTCTATGGTTAAGTATGCAGCATGATCAAGCAACTTCATTTTCTCTTCAGTAAACTAGTAGATTGAATTCCATAAATATCCCACTTTAAGGATTGGTTTCTAGTACATCTGGGTCATTTTTGAAGCCCTCCGAATTGCGTTCATTAAATCTGTATCTCCCATGAAATGCAGACCTCAGACAGGATGAATTCTTCAAATTCTTATGAATGTTGTGTACAGAGGTTAGCTGGTTCCCTTTGTGGCATTTTTTTTGCATGTTCAATGACAACATACACCAAACATTATACTGAACTTCCACACTGCTGCTGTTCTCTTTGTTTTTTCTCAAGTTGCTGCTTTCCAGGAAGAAATTTCTCATTCTGCAGCTGAAGTCTGCACTTTTTCCCGTGTGTGACAACTTCCACTGTCAACATTGCACTGAAACGTATTTTGCTGAATGACCTTGTACTCAGGAGATTTGGAACATTCTGTAACAACACCCTTGTCTCCTTGTTTGCTTAGTTCTTCCATTGCTATATATAACATAGCAGCAAAGATGATCATCTAAATTACATGATCATCTAAATACAGAAAATATGATTATTGACTAAAGTTTTGAGTAGTATCACATCCTGAAGAATTGTCAGTGCTCCCAGGTATCATAAACCCTAGCACTGATTTCTTCCGCCTTAAACTCCATTTGCTACCTTTGAATATGTCAGGTTTTACCCAATAAAACATATAGACAATTGATTACATACATTGTATGCCTTCTCAGAATAAGCTATTATATAATGCCATGTCAAAACTTTGGAATATTTGAAGTGTGTAATTGCTTTCATCAGGTTGCTTTATCACTTGATCATTTCTCTCTCCCATTCCACCATGGGGGCAATATGTGAGCGGCTGGGTGCTGGTTAGCTTCACACCAGGGTTAAGCTGTGACATGCATGCCAGTGCCTTGCTACAGCAGTTCTGTCTTTCTGCTAAAATAATGTACTTCAAAATATTTTTTACAAGCTTTTTAATTTTCTTGACATTATTTTACCTCTTTTACAGTTTCAGTTTCTGTGTTCTTGAGAGGCATGGCTTCTCCTCTGATGTCTGGAAGTATTGACAAGATGTTGAATATGTGCAGCTGAAAATTTCTTTTACATAGTTTGTTTTCAAGTTCTTTGTGATCCTTGCTTTGAGAATTGCACATAACCGAGTTGACTGAGGGTTTTTCTTTCCATGTGGCCATCAGTTTGAAGATCTCTTTCTTGTGCAGTTGCCATTTTTATGATATAATGTTTGGACATCAAATATGTTTATCTCCATCCCTTTCTTGCTATACATATCAAAACTGTAGCAGTGCAAATTCAGTGAATGTTTTTTGGAATTGTATATAGCATATTTTAAAAAACACTGTTATCCAAAGCAGGTCTTTGAATTTAGGCATACTGATAACACTTTATACATGCAATTTCTATTCTAAACACTTGTTCTTTCTATGGGTATATTTATTCTAATGGCAAACAATGGCTATGATTTATGTTATTTCTTGGTTTCATTTCTGAGGAAGATGCACAAGCCTTCTCACTCTCATTATTTTGTATGAATCTTTCTTCATTCAAAGCCAATAATTTGAAGATGACTAATTATAAAGAAGACATGTTAAAGCAATTAAGTTCATTTCTATCTTTGTCCAACACTTTTCACGCATTGGACATGCACCAGCAGAAATGAACAGAGATTTCACAGGGATTTTTTTATTCTCTAAACCATGTAGATTTATGCACAGCATATACAGCTTTACATTCTGCAGACTGTAGATTTCGGGTGACCTGCCAGAATATCCTGCATGATCCTGCATCAGTTATATTTTCATAGAATTTCATGTTTATCTCCTGGCTCCATTTTAGCAGTCGTGTTCATGATCTCCCATGGTATAGACAACGTTGTGTCTGAGCCCATACACCAGAATGATACTGAAACCTGCAAACTTTGTCACTGATTTTTTCTGCTGCATGGTTATTACCCACTAGCATTTTCCAATTATACTTACCTGCTGACATGCCAGATGTAGTGAGATATTTCCTTTATCTTCTCCAATAGCATGTGCCAAAATACATATTTGGTATCAAATACAATTTCTCTTTTATGAAGTCTCTTAATTATTCTTTATTTGACCATTTGTTGGTGAGCAGTACTTTTTTATTTTCTTACATAAGATTAGGAGAATTGGCATTATGAACTTGAGGAGAAATTCCTGCATTTCTCCTGAAATCAGTCTGATTATTCAATCAATGAGTTCAGTGAGTTAACTGAGTTGAGCAAGAACTTTGCTTCTCCTTTACTTTCTTGTTACGATTTTTTCTATCTATCTGGTAGGGATGCTATGTGAGAGTAATGATTTTGGCACATGAGAGGAACTATGTGCTTTCATGACTTTGGAAGTTAAACTGTGTGATTGCCAGAGCTCAAAAGTTAGAGAATTTGAAGAACCGGACCATGTGCTATTCTGTAACATCCTATGTGCAACACAAACACAAAACGTTGTTTTTAAAATCCTCAGATAAATTCTGGACAAACACAAACAATAATATGATTAAATGGTTACATATGTGGAAATGGAATCAGAAATAATAACTGAGAACAAGACTATACCTTTAATCATTCTGTTGTGAGCAATATAATAAAACCAAAAGTATACCCAAGCATCTGGTAAAAAACTGTCAAAGCCATGTTTTGCATCCAGACAAAAGTATTACTTTTCTGGGAGCATTTTTAAATAGTGTGATTGCAGGACAACAAAAAAATTAATATTAAATAAACAAAACGAAAATGTTTTCACCTCAAAATAATAATTTTAAAGTTCTATAGTAAAACTGAGCTGGATAAACAAGACATCAAGTCTGGTTTGATTAATCAAATTGCCCAGCTTGCAACAAGTTTGTGAAAGAAGTGCAACAACCTTACTTTCCCCACTCTGCTCTCCATCCTAGTTACCCTCAATTTCTGGAGCTGTGATGACTGAGCTGGTTTTTACATGTGTTTCCTCTTCTCCTTTCCCACCACATTACTTCTCTTTCTTCCAATAATCAAGTATACCTTTATTTTATTTTTTTTTTTAGTTTTTAAGAAAATACATAAAAAACCTGCATGTGCTACAGGATACGGGATAACCTCTATATTATAATGTAAGAATGTGAAGTACCTGTTGAAATTGTTATGTTGGTGTAATATTGTATTTGCATTCAGAAAGTCTTGCATAAACAAAGTAAAACCACTGCTGAATATGAGTAGTATAGGATTTAATCCAGAAAATCAATAATCTACAGGATTTACAGATGTAAGGAGGAAGTATAAGCATGACGCACCTTGATATAGTGGTGATTTGACTTATTAACAAAAGAACTGAGCATAGAGATATAAAGATGGTCAGAGTAATGAAAAAAAAAACAAACAAAACAAAACCCACAAACAAAACCAAACCAAAACAACAACAACAAAAAAACAAATCAAACCAAAAAAACAAAACAGGAAATACTGTGCTCAAAGCTCATAATGATAAAGCCAGAAATATGGCAAACATATTTGGTCAGCAAGCAGATCTGAATATATTTATATACTCAGTTTGAATACCTAGAAGCAATCTTTCACCAACTTCAAGGAGGAATTATAGAGCTGGGCAGAGAGACAATAAACTGATACTAAGTGTATGGAGAGTAGCCACCTATATATGACAGCAGCTTGGTGTATCTGAAAAAACAGATTCTTGATGGTGAACAGTAAATAACATGTGGTGCAAATGGAGACAGTAGTCAACTTTCTTGCTATTTTGAAATATTCAGGAAATTAATACAAAAAAGTTATAAAATTTACTTCTGCCTAATGCAAAACCAAGCTGGAACTACATAGAAATGCTAGCTTTTCTTCTGTAAGGATTCATTCCTCAGTGAGAAGGCTGAGTTTTAGGTCTACATTTCAGGTAATTATAGTTGTTATTTTTTCACATAGATGCGAGCTCTGGGATCTTACTACTGAAATGTAAAATACACTAACTATTTCTGACAATAAAATACCATGACAGATTATAGGTCCAGGAAAGAGAAAGCAAGATGTAATAAGGAATTGTTAGAAGACTACAAAAAGCCAAATAAAATAAACACAGTGATATCTCAACAATATCAGCAGGTAAAAAATATGGTGACAGTGAAAAGGGTAGACTAATTATTTGTCTTCTGAAGTAAAAAAAAAAAGAAAGAAGGATAATAAAAATGCTCTACAATTCTCAATGTGAAATTTTAACAAGAGAAAGATCATTCTTGACAGAATGGGTTGAATAAAACTGTGAGAGTAGCTAAGGTTTTAAATAGCCATGGAATAATAATTAAAGTACTTCCTGAGGCAGGTGATGTACAGGTTGAATTGCTTCATCTATTCACTCATATAGTATAAGGAAAGAATCCATATATTCAGATATCCAAGGAATCTTAAGACTTTTCTCCTGGCTTGTGCAGGAGTGAATCACCTGTTCTAGGTATTGTTACTTTGCTTGAATTATTTATGCCTGGCAGTTGATCTCTCCTTCTCAGATTCACTTGTTTTAGTTCAAAAGTAGAGGCTTCTGGGTTTTACACACTTCCTGCTTGTCTGGCCCATACGCTGGTTCCTTGAATTAGGGTTGTAAATTACACTGCTCTGGCAGTGTTAAGATGAATCCATCATACTAAGTTGCCATTTCTCTTTTTATTCTGTCAAATTCCAAGGGAAGCTTGTTGTCCCTTTCCTAATTCCCATGCCATGTCAATTTGACACTCAGAATTCTGCTTTGGGGCTGCTGTCTATACTTTGTATCTGGTAATAGCCTGAGTTATACAAGTTATTTGTTTTAGCAATTTTTCATTGTATTAAAATGAAGCATGATAAATCTTAGCCTCTGAAACAGCTTACTGCCTTGCTTTGCCTTGACTTCCTTTGCCTTTTCTTGCCTTGTCTTCTTTTTGTTTTTGTTTTTGTTTGTTTGTTTTGGGTTTTTGTTGTTGTTTTGTTTTGTTTTCCTTTTTTGCTCTCTTTAGCATAATGCATTTCTTCCCGTAATTATTTTTTAAAAAATAAAAAATCTGGGGAAATGCTGTTATCAGATGTTATTATCAATTTTATTGTCACAGTTTTCCTCCCAGTGACAGTAAGTCCTACATGAGGGTTCTACAGCAAAAGTCTTATGAGGAGTGGCTGAGGGACCCAGGATTGTTTATCCTGAAAAAAAGAAGGCACAGAGGAGACCTCCTCACTTTCTAGTGCTACCTGAATTGAGATTATAGTGAGGTGGGTGTCAGTCTCTTCTCACAAGTAACAAGTGATAGGATGAGAAAAAATGGCCTCGAGATGCACCAGGAGAGGTTTGGGCTGGATATTAAGAAAAATTTGCAGAAAGGGTTGTCAAGCACTGAAACAGGGTCGTGTCACTATCTTTGTGATATCAATGCCCAGAAAAGTTTAGAAGTTTGGAAGATATGGTCATTTGTAGATGGGAAGATAGAGTTGTTTGTATATTGTAAGTTGGTTAAAGTGAGCTTTTGGCTTTTGTAATTATGTACCTAGAAACGTGATTAGTAACATACTTTTTTTAACCAGAAAGAGAACATAATCATTAATAAATCTCCATCTAGAACAAAGGCTATAGAAAGAATGAATTGGTCAAAAAACTGGCCTTGAAGAACCGTTGAAGACTGCCAAATCTAAGTGAAACTGGGGGAAAGGTAGTTTCATTGGGGGGAGATAGTAACCACTGGACAACTGACCACTATTATACCACCTTCTCAGAAGAAAAAGGAAATGAATAGCTAAAGATTGGACAGAGCATGCATAGTGATTTTTTATATAGCAAGTGAGGATATTTTAATCAATCACATAGGTGAATAACAATGTATATGTATTAGAAAGATTAATATAATTGAAACTTTGTGTACAAATAACTGGTGGTTTTTAGGATGTCGGTGTGCTGGTTTTGACCCAGCATCCACTACTGTGATTCTCATGAGAATAAAGAAATAAGAATAAATAAGAATAAAGAATATAAAGAAATAAAGAATATAAATAATAATAAAGAATAAACCTTCACCTTGTATGTGTGATTGATTGGCAGTTGCATACCAGATGACAGATCCAGTTTTGAGAAAACACCTGGAGGTATTAAAAGATGTGTAGATGTGGTGCTTAGGGACATGGTTTAGTGGTGACCTGGCAGTATTGGGTTAATGGTTGGACTCAGTCATCATGGATCTGAAACACTCACATAAAGAACAGGAAGACAAGACTTGAACTGTAATGCTTTTTTTAAACCAGCAGCAGTGTTAAGGATAATAGTGCTAATTCCTTCCTTCATCAGAAATGGAAAACATTAGTTCAAATCAACTGCTAGAAGTCTCCTAACCAGAGATTTGCAAGACAGTTAGGAGAAGAAGAGAAAATGGGTATTTTAAACTTCTTCCATTACTGCAGGCTAAATATTTATCTCAATGCAACACTGTACCAGAGTTAAAAAGTGGACTCAGATTTCTTGTAGATACAGATGTTTTCCTTTACTTTCCAAGATTTTCAGGCCTTTACTGACATAGGTAGAGGTGGCACTGCCTTTCAGTTTCCATTTTCTTTACTTCTGAAGTGCTTTAGGGTTATTCAGATAGCACAATAGGACTAAATATTTGCAACTGAATCCTACAGCATATATGTAAAAGTAAATTATCTCTTCTGTGCAGAGATCCTTCATAAAGGAGTTTCTATCACTTCTTCTAGATTAGTAGATACAAGGTGAGAAAAACAAAAAGATTTCTATACATATGCTTGTACATAGGAAGCTCAGGTAATTTAAAATTGTGAAAAGTCTTATGTTTATGGTCTTCCTAAAATATACCTTCAGAACAAGGACCCTATCTCTTATTGTTCTCAAGATCCCAAGAGTTGGAGAATACGTAATATTCACTGCAGATTTCCTGTCTTATTTATAATACAGACAGCTTTGAATCTTAAAAGATTTTAAATTGCTTGTTTTAGGCTTTAGCTTACTTTAAAGATCTTGTTTACTAACATTATTTTTAAAAACATGTCTTTACAGGGTGCTTCAGGAGTAATACTTAACGAGCATACATAAAGGACTTTTCCTGAGATTTGGATTATAGCTTTATTTCTAAATCTTGATAATTTTTGAAGTGTTAATGAACACTGAAAGTGAAGACAGAAGACTGAAGAAGACTGTTAGTATTCAGCATTGATAACTATACTTTCAATTAAGATAAACTGACCCACCAGAAAAGCTACAGGGCAAATCCTGAAAGTTATATAGAGCTTGGAGGAAGGACACAACTTATTTACAAGGAATAGATCAGGGGCTCAGGATGCTTTGGTTACATCTTTATTCTGCACATCTTTTCTCTAAAGGTAATGGTACAAATTCTGAAGACAGAGTTTCCTGCATAATCATACATGAAATTCTGTTTTGTATTAAAGGATCATTCATATTTAACAAAATTCTATTTAAAATATACATCATAGATCTGCAAATTGAGCTGCTAAACATTATGTAAACATTAATTCTGATTCTGATTAATTCTTTTACCACTAAGCATATATATTTCTATACATGAAGATTCCCTTCCAGCCCTTTAATGTGGTATTGAAACACCATACACCTGATTTTCCTTCTCATTCTAATAAATAATGTACCCTTTTCTGATTTATTTTCTTTTCACTCATTATATAAAGAATGCTTTGCATGATAAATAAATTGGGTTTGTGTGTGGCTTTGCAGCTACAGAACATTGACAGTTGCCAGGAAGGCTATATGCCCAAAGAAGAGAATGGCTTTTTCCTTCATCTGTTATCATAAGCTGGTATGTTATATTGTTGCAATGTCTCAAAACAAAAAAAGGGGGACAAAACATACCATATGTTTCTTCATTTTTAATTAAAAGAAGGAAATGCTGTCAATTTATACAATATGATCCTCATTAGCCCTGGAAGTCTACATTTATCTGGCCAAGCTTATTACCCTTAAAGGTTTTCTCTCCTAATTGGCAAGATGAGGTCACAAGTTATGTGACTTCTGCTTATTGAACTTTGAAAGCTCTCTTTAACTACTGTGGCACTGGGAATAAAACCTGTCATTCAATTCAATAGACCCTTAATCTTCTGCTCATAGCCTGCCATCTGGTCTCATGTCCAATGTCAGCCTAAGTAGGCTTCCTCTCTGGTGCAGAGGGTGGGGGCCCCTCTGGTTGGCATTTTCTGCATGTGTTCCATTATAAGGCAGAGGGACGGTGAAAAGTCCTTATACCACTGAAGTTCCTTACTCCTATTAATACCATTTCACTAAAAAACAGAACAGCAGAAGAAAATAAACTTTAAGTTCCATCTAATCACAAAGTTGGTTTTTTTGGTTTTTTTTTGTTTTTTTTAAGCATGTCCAGTCAATTTCCATTCAATGCTTCAGGTAAATTATGATTGCAGTAATTTTCAGACACACTGCTCAGGAACCAGAGCTACATTTTACCAAGCAGTAAGAAGACAATTAGCTATGAAGACAGTTATTTTAACAGAGCACGGGGACTTTATAAACTTTTTTATGTGGCACAGTGTTGTGCCATGAAATAAATTCTCAATTTGTCTTTGAGCTAGTTGAGATAGATAGCTACATGGGACACAGTGACACTGGTCTGTGGTTCCTTGGAACAGTACGGTGCAGTGATATTTAGGAACAGTACAGTAACAAAGTTAAACACATAGGCATTCAGAAGCTAACTATTTAGCCTCTTAAGTGGAGCTAGTTAAGGAAGCTGAATCTCTGCAGAAAGCTGCTTGTTCCAGACATGGCTTCTCTTGTTCAGTTGCTGTTAGGGTAGCTTCCCTTATACCTTATGTAAACAGGCCCAAAGTGCCATAGATGCATCCTTGGCATTTTTTAACAAAGTAAACCTGACTATCAGTTTTATTGTTCATTTTATGATTTACACATAGTAAGTAACAGTAATATAATGTTTTTCAAGAAAAAGTACAGGGAAAGTCTGAAGGAACCAGAGGTAAGTGGGAGACAGGCTGCCAGTTAATGCATTTTTGACACTTTTCTAAACTTAATTCCAATACATTTTCAATTGCTTATTTATGAGTTTGAGAAAAACTTGTTTATCCTTCATCTTGAAGTTTACTGCTACAAAATGAGGCACAACTTTGTTTTTAATCCATGTGTGTAAAAGTTAGAGTGCTTTGTGTTTATCCAAAGAACTGACTGATCCTATTAGGCTCATATTTTCAATAAACATCTTTGCATTTTTTTCAAAATAAAATAACTTATGACAGTGGAAATGCTTTTCCTAAAATTTCCCCCTATGATTAGTAGAAAAACCACTGAATTTTTATTACCTGTAAAATTGATCACATCATTTTTTACCTCCTTTTCCAGATCATTTAGTGAGGATTCTACGACATCTGTTAAATGCCCTATGCCCCAGAATCCAGAAGCCTTTGCCTGCTGTGAAAATTGGACATAAAGTTCTATTCTTTATTTCTGTTCTTTTTAGCCACTCACTAACCTACACTTTTTTTTCATAGTCATTCACAATTTCTTTGGGAGCTGAAAGTCTTTTTCTTTGGGGTCTGGAAGAATATCTTGTTAAAAGCTTCTGAAAAATCCAAGTACACTGTTTTGACTATCTACATGCTCATGATCTGTTTCAAAAGCTGTTCATATTGCTTCCCTCCAGAATTAAAAAAAAAAAAAAAAAGAAACAGCAAAACCCTATTAGCTTCTTTTCAGAAGTGATTGCTGTTCTTTTCTATACTATTTTGATGGGAGTATTAGCAGGGCAATACATGAGTGAAAACAAAGAAGGAAGAAGCCAAAATGAAATAATCAACCACAATGACATTTTTAAGTTCACTAATATGTCTATGATAACCTGTACTTAGAGATCTTGTTGTTCCCAGTTTATCCATTGGTTTCTCTTGGCTTTTCTTTTAAATGTCTTACTCTCTAAAAGCACAACTGAGAGGAAGAAAGACCTTTGTGTACAAGAAGCTGCAGAAAAACTACTACAGAGTAAGAAACGTGTGAAAAAATTGACCTGTGAGCAAAGAATCAATATGGAACAGGGATGTAGCAGGAGATAATGGAAGTGAATAGAGGCAATTTGTCAAATTGACTTCCTCCCATACACAGTTCACCCTTTATGGATAAACATGATCATCTGATATAAGCACCTGGTAAGCTTAATCACAAACAGTATGTGGATTAGTATGATTTCTCCATTAGAAGCTCAAATCAAGATTTAAGGAAAACTTTAGTCACACACCTGTGTAGCATGGAAGGAGTAAAGACATTATTTGATTGGGCTAAAAGGCAGCAAAGAATCGGATTGCAGGAATAGTCACAAATTATTGAAGTAGCCATGGTGGGAGACAGTACAGGTGAAATGGTAACTTTGTGAGTGGTTGAAAGAACTGGAAAAGTAGATGAGTCCTGGAAACTGATAGTGAAGACTGCAGCTTGGTGGTTCGTACACCTAATCAGAACTGCATACCAAGGAGAAGAGGACAACAAAGGAATGGCAAAGAAGAGGAACACAATTCAGAGAAAATAAAACATGTCTGAGTATGGTGTGACATCACCTAAGTCCACAGTAAACCTGGAGCAGTTTTAGATGCTCTTAGTTTCCATATTTACCAGTTAGATCACTATGCACACAAACTTCAGCTAGTGTCCACAAAAAAAGTACCTTCCAGACAGAACAGATCTCAAGGAGAAGTAACTGAGATAGGACATGTCCTGTGGCTATGTCTGAACTGAGATGATGTGTTTTCTCTGACACGTGCATGCATGTATGTCTTTTTTCAGACATTGTAACTTAGTAGGTTACAACCCATGCAGGAAACCAAAGCCAAATAAAACAGCTTCTTTCCAGCTGTGTATTATCTACCACTTTCATCAGAGATAACTTTGTGCCTGAAATAACAAAAACAAAGGAAGGGAACTTGTGCATAAATGAATAGTTTATTGGTCTCATTGCTGGTTAACTATCATGTTCCTTCTCTTATAATCTTCACACCTCTTTTAAGTAGCTATTTTTTAGCTGTGAAACTGGTAACATCCCATTATTTCTTTGTATTTTAAAAAGAAGTTTTTGGGGTTTTGATTGTGGGTTGTTTTGGTTTTTTTCTTTTTTTTTTTTTTTTTTTTTTTTTTTTTATCTGTGAGTTACAATATGCAAATAAAATTTGGGATAAGATTTATTATATAGTATTTGTCCCTCATGTTTCATTGGAATCTTTATGTTGTGTCTTCAGGTCCATTAAATTGCAAAATTAAACTATTAATTGGGCAGCATTCAGTGGAATTAGTAAACTCACCATTCTTTCAGGGACATCCTATATCCTTCAATATACCATTACAAAATGGTCATTACTGTAACATTCTTCAGATGACAACATTTCCCAAGACAGCACTGCTATTTCTTTATCAAACTGTGGCATTTTCTGGTTAGTTTTTTTTATTTGCCTTAGAAATAAAGATTTATTCCATATATGTTTTAGACAATTGACAATATCAACAGGAGAGGACAGGAAATCCATTAATACTGCAATGTGTTTTACAGTCATCAGAGTGACTTTGGCTTCAGACTGTATCCTGAAGTTGAAAGTGTAAAGTCTAAATGTACTGCAAATACAAACCTTTGAATTGCTAAGGGACTAGAAAATATTTTTCTGTTGACTAAGACATCACACATTATAACCCAAACATTGGTTAATAACCCAAGCTAGGAGAGAGATTATACTGAGCCTTTGCTAGGTACAAGGTAAAAGGGACCAAGAAGCCATAAACTGTGGGAAAATCACAAAGCAAATATTTCATCCTAAAATAATTACTCCATAGTTCCACTGAAATAAACACTAACAGTGCAATTAACACTGTATTGATATCCTGGTTCTTCAGAAGTGAAAGAGATGGGAAGAGAGAAAGAGAGGAGGGAGGAAAGAGGGAAGGGAATAAAGAAGAAAAAGATAAACTAGCTTCTTTGCAGAATTACTCAGTATTCAATAGTTTTCCAAAATGTGATTGTTGGGGTTTTTGGTTTGTTTGAGGTTTTTTTTTTCTGCTATTCTTTGAAGGGAATTTGTTTGGAAATTTTTAGCTGTGTGTAAGGAGTATCTGCAAACAGGATATGCTCATTTTAAATACATAGAGCAATTAGATGTTGGCTAATACCCAGACATTAGTTCTTAGCTGTTAGCCTCCATGTGCTCACCAACCTGAGGGCTTTGGCTGGCCAGTTTAGTCTGGAGAAGAGAAGGCTTAGAGGTGACCTCATCACTCTCTTCAACTACCTGAAGGGAAGTTATAGCCAGGTGGGGGTTGGTCTCTTCTCCCAGGCAACCAACAACAGGACAAGGGGACATGGGCTCAAGCTCTGTCAGGGGAAGTTGAGGTTAGATGTTAGGAAGAAATTCTTTACAGAGAGGGTAATCAGGCATTGGAACAGCCTGCCCAGAGAGGTGGTGGATTCACCATCCCTGGAGGTTTTTAAAAAGAGATTGGACATGGCCCTTAGTGCCATGATATAGTAATTGGAGTTGGATCGGGGGTTGGACTCGTTGATCTTGGAGGTCTTTTCCAACCCAATCTATTCTATGATTCTAATAATGCTTTTTTATTGTCTGTAACTTTATATTTTATATCTTTCAACAGACTTTATCACATGGCTGTCTCATGATTTAGCCACTTTCTCAGCAACTAAGGTCAGGCAATGGCATCATATCAGGGCTGTTCCTTGGATCTTGGAAGCACATGGATCGAGATCCTGAGGTGGCTCAGGGGAAGCTTATATGTGTGGTTCAAGGGAAGGATAAAAAACTCAGGTATTTCTAATAGAAATCTGACCATCAGCTTTACTAAAACAACATGAAATTTACACCATCCACATACCCAGTGCACTGAACTGGAGTAGAAAACATAATCAGTTAATGTGCAACATTTCATCTTCAATAGCTATGATTGTATCTCCATAGGAAGTTAGTTCAGGTAACAGAAAATCTTTAGTCTGCACATCCATTACATGCTTTTTTTTTCCAGAAATAACAAAACAAAACAAAGAAAAAAACCCCACAACCAAAAAACCAACCAAACAAAAAAAGCTTAATGAAAGAAAAGAAAACAAAACCTAAACCAAAGGTTATTTTATAATAAAATTTAATAAATCTAGAGGAATTTGACAATCCTGATAGTGCAGAGTTCCATACCTGATTTGCTTTCCAATTGTCATGAAACAGTAAGGCATCTCTGTGTAAATTGCTGCAGTACCTCAGTTTGGTCTGCTCTGTCTGTTAGGGTAGAATGTTTCAGTTATGCTGTGGCTTAGTGACATGAGTAAGATACATTACTGAGGTGTTTAGAAAATGTAGCTTCTTTACATTCTGAGTTGTCATTTGAATTTCACAACTCAAAGAGACAGAAATTAAAGACTCTTAATTTGAGGAGTGATTTTTATGCTGTTTACAGATTTCAGTGCAGCTCTCTGTGAATGTAATATAAGTGCAGCAATTTTCAAGACTGGGATATAACCAATTCTTAAATCATAATGCACTCAAACTCAAAGAAATGTTAAGACTTAATAGTGATTCTATCTTGTTGAAAATTTTGCCTCTGGTAGATGTTGATATAATACAGAATGTGCAGTAATTCTCTTCTCCAGATGGGAAGTCCTATGAAAAATAGTTTTATTTGTATTCATCTGTAATACATCTGCTTTCAGACACGTTTATTTCAAAGACTTTAACTCTCACAACATTAATTTCAATCCATGGTAGAATGCCTAAATGAAAATAGAAAGACTCTTGTCAAAATTGTAACTACAAAAATTATTATATACAATCATATGCCAAAGTTTGGTGGCTTTTATAGTTGGTCTCTAACTTTTCAACAAAGCAGATGGAATTATGACTTCTGTCTTCTAGAAAAAGCTCTGAGATAAATAGGTGTGTGATGATCAGTGGCTTTCTGGAGGGAGATTCTTAGACACTAGACAGAAAAAAAGTGAAAAAAAGGTTTCATTTGTAAAATGAAATAATAATGTTTTACCAATCCTAGAATACTTGCTGGTATCCCCTGTAAGTCAAAACATTTATAGCTCTTCATGATTATTTTCACTATTGTAAAAACAATAATGTAAAATTTCCCTTAAGTTCCAGTCATTCTTTGATAATATATTGATTTATCCTTGAGAATTTTCAACTGTCAAGCTTATGATCTTTTTTCCAAAAATTCCAAAATTGCTGGAATAAGAAACTTTTGGGAAAATTTAAGCACTCCTCCTGTGCATCTTGAGTGTTTCAGTAGTGGCAATAAAATCAGATGTTTAACAGACCTATTCTGGAGTGAGTCATATGACATCTTTCATAGAAGATCTAATCAGGAATAAAAAAATGGACCTGTACAAGCCTAATATTTCTCTCTCTCTCTTTTTTTTTTTTTTTTGGTGGCAGATATTGCCAGGACTAACCAAGTTTTAAATATTTCACAGATAGAGACTTCACAATCTCCCTGGGCAACCTGTGCCACTGTATGACAACCCTCACATGAAAAAAAAAAAGTGTTTTCTTGTGTTCAGATGGAAGTTCCTGGGTTTTAATGCACACCCATTGCTTCTTGTCCTATGAGTGGGTGCTGCTGAAAGAGTTTGTCTTCTTTACAACCCCCATCAGATATTTATACACATGGATGAGAACCCCCCTGAACCTTCTCAAGGCTGAGAACATTCTCAGCTCTCATAACTCTCAGATGCTCCAGTCCCTTAAGTTAGACTTTCTCCAGTATGTCCATATCTCTCTTGTACTGGGTAGTCCAGTACTGGACACAACCCTCCAGATGTGTCTCACCAAGGCTGAGCCTGGTGAGAAGGATCTCCTCCCTAGACTGGTTGACAGTGCTCTGCTTAATGCAACCCAGGAAGCTGATGGCTTTCTTTGCCACAAAAAGCATATTGCTGGCTTCTAGCTAGCCTGTTGTTCACTGGGATTCCCAGGTCCTTTTCTGCCAACCTGTTTTTCAGCTGGTAAATTTCAGTCTGTCCTGTTACTTGGAGGTTGGACTAGATGAACTTTAAAGGTCCTTCCAACTCAAACTATTCTGTGATTCAATTATTTTTTCCTCCCCAGGGGATAGACTTGGCATTTCCCCTTACTGAACTTCATGAGATTCCTCTCTGCCCATTTCTCCAGACTGTCCACCTATGCGACCTGTAAATCAGGCCTCCTAGTTTTGTATCATCTCTGAACTTACTGAGGGTGCATACCTTCCCATCATGCAAGTCATTAAGGAAGATGTTAAACAGTATTGGCTGCAGTATTAACCTTTGGAGTACACCACTAGTGACTGGCCTCTAAATGGACTTTGCGCCACTGATACAAGAACTTGTGTGACAGACTTACGTTGTCTACGTCAATTTTCTGGTATGCATTGCAAACTTTCAATAACTACTTTTTTATTGATAGTATGTATTATAGTCTGTAATGCCTGGGAATATTTGATTTTTCTCCTATAATGAATGATGTCTTCTGTTTTAGTGGTTTCAATTAAATAATAGCAGAGTACTATAATACCAGATGTTTGCCAAATACCACGCATATTCACCATGAAATTAGTTAATCTGTATGTTGCCTCAAGACAAATATGGACCAGTTAGAGAAAATCTGGATCTTAGCAAGAATATTAAGATGTTTAGAAGACATAGTAAAGTTGAAAAATTTAAGGTCATTTAATTTAGACAGAAGACAGTGAAGAAAGATTTAGTTGTAATCTTCAAATCCATAAAAACATCTGCAAACATAAAAGGAATGAGTTATTCTTCATTTGTATTCTTTCTGGTGTGAGTACAATGTGCAGTCATATTAAGACAAATTAATACCAGACTTAGGGAAAAACTTTCTAATGGTTGTAGTAGGGAAAAACTGGAGCAGATATAGTAGTCTAGAATTTAAGGCTTCAGAACAGGTTAGGAAAATATTTTAGAGGAATGGCCTAGGTATTTAAGGAAGAGCAACTTCCCTAAGGACTGATTTGACATTAATTCTTATGATAATGAATGTTTCAATTTCATTTGTTGTTCCTGGGTTATCACATCTTTTAATTTTCGAGAGTGTAAGTGTCAAGGGTAGTCTTAGAAACTACAAAATGACTGGAAAGTTAAAGAAAAAAACAACTGAGGTGTTTTTAGACTAAGTCAGCAGTTAATGAAAAACTCCTTAGTATCTCCAGTATTAATAGTATTCAACGTAGTAGCTGAACATTTGGTATAAACAGATACAAATTTATGTCCATCTCAGAGCAGGACAAAAAGACTAAGAAAATATAGCTCATAAATTTAGCTAAGCTACTGCTTTTTTACTGATAAGCATAATTCTGTCTTAGATAATCACCTTTTAACATTCAGAATGAAACAGGCTACACAGATAGCTGAGATTTTATTATGTAGTAAAATAAGCAGAAATCAGATACGTGATGAAATAGCAGTGTAGTGACAGAAAGTAGATAGTAGCAGTTAGAAACTGCAATTAAAGCATGTAAGGTCAGAAGAAATGTGCTCTTCGTGTTAAATAAGACTTGAGGAGTATTCAAATAATATTAGGCGTTAGAAAAATCAATAGAAAAATTAATTTTCATGACAAATAGAAAAATAAGAAAAATGACCATAATGAAATCACTGCTAGGATTGCAAGCTATTCACTAACAGCAAACATGTGAAAGTGAGATAAATAAGTTATCTGTCTACTGTTCACACCACAGTTTTATTCCAGTTTTTATTCAGTTTGAGCTGAACTTAGCAATGGATGCTAAGAATAATAAGAAAGGATTCTACAGGTACATCAATGAAAAAAGGAAGGTTAAAGAAAATATAGCTCCCTAGAAGAGCAAGAACGGTGAGATAGTAACAACAGCTGAGAAGGCTGAGGTGCTCAACAGGTTTTTTTAGCTCAGTCTTCATGGACAACCTCTCTTTCAACACCTCCCAAGTTAAATAATCATAAGGTGAGGACCAGGGTGGTGAAGTCCCTCCCACTGTATGTAAAAATCATGTTTGTGACCAACTAAGGAATCTGAATGTACATAAGTCTATGGGACCTGATGAGATGCATCCCAGAGTCCTGAGATAATTGGCTGATGAAATCACCAACCACTCCCCATAATATTTGAAAAGTCCTGACTGGTGACTGGAATAAGGGACACATTACAGCCATTTTTAAAAAGGGTAAAAAGGAGGATGCTGGGACCTACAGACTTGTCAGCCTCACCTCTGTGCCTAGCAATAACATGAAAGGTCTCTGNGACTTGGGGGTGCTGATAGACAAGAAGCTGGACATGAGAGTCCAGTGTGAGCTTGCAGCACAGAAGGCCAATCACATCCTGGGCTCCATCAGAAGAAGTGCGGGCAGCAGATCGAGAGAGGTGATTCTGCCACTTTATTCTGCTCTGGTCAGACCTCATCTGGAGTATTGCGTCCAGTTCTGGAACCCTCGTACAGGAGGGATGTGGACTTGATGGAGCAGGTCCAGCGGAGGGCTACATAAATGATCAGAGGGCTGGAACACCTCTCCTACAAGGACAGGTTGAGGGAGCTGAGATTGTTCAGCCTTGAGAAGAGAAGGCTCTGAGGAGACCAAACAGCCACCTTCCAGTACTTGAAGGAGGCCCACAAAGAGGTGGGAAAGGGAATGTTTTCTCTTTAAATTTATAATCTTTGTAGTCTGATTATAATCTTATAATCAGTGATGGTATGATAAATATTTGCATTTTTATTTCCATGCTGTGCTAATTTACATATTCTAGTTTCATTAAATATGATGAAAGTTTTGCCAGTTGCCAGAACAGAGGAAGTAACTCCCTTGGTTGTAAGATTTCAGCCATGAATATCCATAGGAAAGTATGCAGAAGAAATTAAGAGTATGATAGAATTGAGAAGTAAGATTTTTGTGTATAATATGCATATGTATAAATATTAGTTCAGAAATGCAAAACTTTGTAACTAGGTTTACGGAATTCTAAAGCTGCTTTTTATGACAAAACACTCTACTCCATTCCTAAGGAGGGCAAAATGAAAACTAAGTCTTCTCTACTTCATGTTGAACAGTTTGTAAGCTTATTTATAATTTTTTTTTTTTTCAAGTAAACATATATTCTTTAAGTTACACAACAAGACACTGCTTTTAAAACATATTTTATAATTGTTAGTCTAGCTCAAGTTGCTGGTCTTAAAAAGTTATCTGAAAGTCAGTATGTGTGATGGTATATTCCCTTGCAATTTGATAGCTTCTAATACCCCACATCTGTTATTCTTCCCTACAGCCTCATTATCTTTACTTTGAAATTTCACTCAGGGGATGACATGATAAATTTGGAAAGCTAATTCAGTGAGTATTCTTAGGTTATTAACTCCATGACCTACTCAGGATTAGTTAACCTTTTTGTTTAACACTTTTCATGAAATGATGCAGTGTTAACTTTAACACCTTTGATTTAAATAAGTGTCCTGTATACAGTGGATGTGATTTTGCACTTGTCATAAGACATAAAATATTATATTCAAATAACAAAGGGATAAAGTCTTTCCTTAGAACGGGCTCTCTTACAAAGATGGATTCTATTCACATAAAGTCAAGCACTTCCAAGGAATCTGCGGTAAAGCTTCCAGGGATTTGGTGCCAGTCCCCCAGATAAAAATTATGTTAGAATCTTCTGAGTTCACAGGCTGTATTTTATTTGACTTGGATGTATAACTCCCAGATAAACATATTGTATTTGACTTAGATCATATTGATCTGAGTCTACAGAATACAACCTCCTCCGGGCCATCAGTCCTTTCTGTTTATTACTGTGCTATTCATCAAAATCAGCAGTTGACAACACAAGTAGCATTTCAGGAAATCTTTTCCTTTCACTTAATGCTTTTGTGAAGATTTTTGCCCAGAGTGACCTGCCTTCTTTCCATCCTACTTCTGCCCAGAGCTCAAACTGCCTCACTCCTATTTCAGTGGTGCTATTTTCTTGCATTATAGATACAAGGATGATAACTATATGAGGAGAGAGGCCTCCTGCTCTTGCTGATGTTGTTTTGGTGCAGAAGATGTTGGAGGCTGGAAAGGAAAAAGAAGTTGCAAGAGAGGCAGGATATGCAGCTCTGGCATAGAGTTAGAAAAACCACTCTAGGAATGGATTATTAATTTATTTAGTGACAAAACTTAGAGGACATGAACATGTAGAAAGTGAGTTTTCAGAGACCTCAACCTTCTACAAAATTTTGCAGGTTTTGTGACATTTAAGAATAAATACCCTCAAATGATGAATTGAATTTGAAGTAAAGAGATATATTATTTTGAAAAGGAGAGGAAGTGGGTTTTAACATGAGGTTTTGTGTTTGTGGTTTTTGTTTTAAATCATAAATTTGAGTAGAGGGGAAGGATCGCCTCACTTTATTTGCAGGTAGTAATTTTCCTAATGCAACCTAAGATACCACATATGTTGGTGCCAGAGATGGCACCAGAGGATTAGGCTAGGAATCACTTGGGTAAACAAGCACACAAATCCATGGGCCCTGATGGGCTGCATCTGCAAGTGTTGAGGGATCTGGCTGATGTTCTTGCTCTACCACTCTCCATCATTTTTGAAAGATTGTGGAGAACAAGTGAGGTGCCTGAAGACTGGAGGAAAGGCAATGTCACTCCAGTCTTCAAAAAGGGCAAGAAGGAAGACCTTGGTAGTTACAGACCAGTCAGACTTACCTCCATCCCTGGAAAAGTAATGGAGCATCTCATTCTAGAGATCATCTCTAAGCACATGGAAGAAAAGAAGGTTATCAACAGTAGACAGCAAGTATTTACTAAAGGGAAGTCATGTCTGAATAATCTGGTAACATTCTATGATGTTGTGACTGAATGGGTAGATGTAGGTAGAGCAGTGGATGTTGTCTATCTTGATTTCAGCAGGGTTTTTGATACTGTGTCCCATAACATCCTCATGAGAAAGCTCAGGAAGTGTGGGTTGGAAGAGTAGGCAGTGAGATGGGTTAAGAACTGGCAGAACAATAGTGCTCAGAGNTTAATGTTTACAAATATCTGAAGGGTAGGTGTCAAGTAGAAGGGGCCTGTCTCTTTTCAGTTGTGCCCTGTGATAGGACAAGAGATAATGGTAACAACCTGAAACACAGAATCACAGAATACATAATATTCATGGCTGGAAAGGACCTCCTAGATCACCAAGTCCAACCATACCCATAAGAAGAAAACACCTAAAAAAACCCCAGACACCTAAATACCGTGATCAAACATAACTCAAAGCAAAACCACAAAAATGCAAAACACAAAATACACAAAATAACCCCCTCCATGCCTGCCATTGGAGCATGTCCTGAAACACCAGGTCTACCAGTTTCTTAAATACCTTCAGGGATGGTGACTCAACCACCTCCCTGGGAAGGCTGTTCCAGTGCCTCACCACTCTTTCTGTAAAGAATTTCTTCCTAACACAGGAAGCTCCACCTCAACATGAGGAAAATATTGGGAGGGTGACAGAACACTGGAACAGGCTGCCCAGAGAGTTTGTGGTCTCCTTCTCTGGAGACTTTCAAGACCTGCCTGGATCTGTTCCTCTGTGGCCTGCCCTAGGTGATCCTACTCCGGCGGGGGGTATGGACTCAATGATCTCCAGAGGACTCTTTCAAACCCTATCATTCTATGATTTTATTATATGTTAGTATTTCTGGGAGCACATTTATTTAGGTTTTCTGATTAAAAGGGTACTGTATTTCTTGTCTGCATCATGAATAAAACTTTCATCATTTATAGGACCTGTAACTTTTTTTATTTGTCCTTCATATTTCAGTTCTCCATTTTCCTGTTTCCTATGACCCAGAGATTTTTCATGGATTCACTTTCTTTACTTTTATATTGCCTTTGTTCTTTAGCTTCTTTTTATTTTTTTTTAGGAAAAAAAAAAAATTATTTAAATTAAGTAATTAATTTCTATTGCCAATGTGAGAAAGCAAAACATTTAACTAATACTTCTAATACTTCACTTCCTCTCTTGACCCAGATTTTTTAATACAAATGCTTTAGGTGACTGAATAATTGGCAATTGTAGGCAATCAGAAAAAAAACATAATAAATCATTCTTAAACATTTCCTAGTAATTCATAGTTTTCATTAATTTTTCTTTCTTCCCAGAGTTTTGTCCACAACTATTTTTCACTTACGAGATAAATCCTTTTAATGTATTATAGGCCTGATCCTCAAAGACTTTTTGAATTCTTAGAACTGACTGAAATAATGGGATTTAGTTGCTTTGGAAGGACAGCTGAAAAAAACACTTGTGTCTCTATCTTGCAGGTTAGGGTAGTCTGCTTGCACACAGGAAACCAAATTAATCCATGAGCACTTGCAATCACCTTGCCTTTAACACAGTGAAGTTTCTTAGTGAATTTCCTACACTATTTCTAGCCGTTTGGTTGTTTTTTGCAAAGTACCTATTATAAATGACCACTTCATTGATTTTTAAAAACCTATATTAGTCATTGCATTTTTTAACCCTGCTAATAATTTTTGAATGTTCTCTGTGATTTTCAACCTGTTATATGGCACGGATATGTCACAGTGCAGAGATGCAATGTGTGGTTTAGATTTAACATTACCATCCCATATGTTCCATTTTGAGGGACAAAGAAAAGCCATGCTACTTCACTGTCAGCCCTTTGAAGACTTCTGTTCCTTTCTGAGATGACACAGTTAGCTCAGCAAGACTTTTACCCCTTGTCATGGTTTAGACCCAGCCAGGAGCTGAGCACCACGCAGCACTCACTCACTGCTCACCCTCACCCCATCCCCAAATGGGAAGGATAAAAGGGAGAGAAGTACAAAATCCTGTGGGTTGAGATAAGGAGATTTTAATACAACACAACAGGAGAAGTATACACAAAAGGAGCAGTATTGAATGAGACAGGAAATGGTGATAACATTGATCAGTGACCAGTCCAAATGCCCAACCAAAAGCATGTGCTTTGTCTCGTCCACCCCCTGCCCTTTTATACTAGTCATAACACCAGTATGGTGTCAAATATCCCATTCCCTGTTTCTGTTGCCTCTCCTGGCTGTGACACACCCCCCCCCACC
>VWZY01011314.1:0-15170 GCA_013399075.1 Chloroceryle aenea | reverse complement strand
CCCAAACCAAACACAGCCCTTGAGAACAGGTACATAATATACCTGGTGAAACAGGTATTATTGTTTTGTTGGCTGTGAGTAAGGGAAACATGTATGTCCCTGCCACTTGTAAGACTGAGGATGTTCAAGATGCTTAACTAAAGGCTTAGAAGTTCTAAATCTTGCCAGGAAAGTCTGATTGCTTTTTTGATGTTATTACAAAGCTAGCAAATGATCTTACTCTCAACATTAATTAAAATCAACTTGGAAAATTACTCTTTCATATTGATGGGATCTAACTACAGGGTTTTAAAATTGATGATGAATAACAATGTATCAAGTTTTGATAAGGTATGGTCCTTGTTTGATTGAGTCCTGTTTTAACAATTTCATTAATAAACTTAGTGGAGCCTTGGCCTCACTGAAGTGAATGAAAAAATTTACTCTCTTCGACAGGCTAGGATGTGCAATAAAATAATACATTAATGAAACTCTCATCTGATATTACACTCAGTTTCAAATAATGCTGGGGACAGAAAATACACCAAAAAGCCTCCTATTGCAGCCAATAAGAGCAGAAGGCAGGAAATAAAAATAGTATCAGTTTGAAAATATATTGTCTCAGTGTGTGAATAGAAAAAAAGTGTAAAATCACCTAGACAAGGTGTGGGGAAAAAGCAATAATAAAAGATAAGACCCTCCGGAATAGTCATAAAGCTGGCAGGAAAACCTTAAGAGTAATATTTTTAAATATTTTTGCATTTCGTATCTGAAACATTTGAAATCTTGCATAACACAAAGCTGACAATAACATTATTTAGCTAGCAGTAATCTTAATTTCCACACACACACAGATGAACACCTGCTATTGTTTACGGGGAGAAAAAGTTATTGCTTGTATTTGGTATTGATGTTCTTAAACTACAACTGAATAGAAATAAAAGATATATTCTAGAAGAGACAAGGCCTTATTCTAGAGTCTATGAAACTTATTAATCTGTATGTTTAAGGAAAACATGCAAAGGCAGGTTAAGAGAAAGACAGACTAGACATTTTTCTGTATCTGAATGAGTCAGGATCAAAAAATATTCACGTACAACAGTAGAAATGTTAACACATGTTTTTTTCCATATTTTAATTAATAATATGCAAATTTTATAAGAAAAATAGGATCAGTAGCATGTTAATACCAGCAGCATCTGAGCATAAGCAGTGGAGAAATCTAGATTGTTAACCAAGAACTGTATTGATTTACCTAATCAATGTTCTTCACTAATTGATAACACTGTTAAGTAGAATAAAGATTTAGTGAAAGATATTTGTCTGGCAAATGCATTCACACTTCCTTGCCCTTCAACCCTCCACTATGTCTTATGTCATGTCCTATCATATAATTGTTAAGGCATGAAGGCCACAGTTGTATTTGTAAGGACTAAAGCCAAAGAAGCAACAAAACTTGTTTTCCTGAGGAGACAAATCCTACAGAAAGCTTTCATGGGAATAGTTACTATAAAATCTAACCTGTATACCACACTTGTTATCCACAGATATCAGAGGTATTTGCAAAGAAAGAAAAGTGGTAAAAGAAAAAACTCTGAAAAGATGAAAAAATTCTCTAGAGAGGTATTATAAGCAAATACTTCCCATCTCTCTTTGTATGAATTCATTGCAGTGTATTTGGAATGAATATCCAAAATCCAGTCAAGAGAATGCATTAGTCTGAAGAATAAACCCGGCTGAAAATCAATATTCCAGCTTGTATAAAACTGTCTGCCCTGTCAAATAATATGGATTCTAAGACCCTATCCCTGACCCCTTGATCTTTCACACTGCATAAATGTTAATCAGTTTATAAACTTTCTTTTGGAGCACTATCAATCAGTTCCCCACAATGCAAAATCTATCTGTTTTTAAAAAGGGTGTTTTCTATAGAGATTGCCTTCAATGGAGACAGTGGATGAAGGCTGAACTCGATCTGGTAGCTTTCTGCCCCCATAGCATCCTCCAACATTACCTGGGGAGTACTGATACTGATAACGCAACTTCATTTGCCATGTCCTAGGACAAGCAATAGGCATCCTTAGTTTCCTGCTATAAACACCTCTTCCTGGTGAGTTTCTAAGCACAGGTTTCTCATTATTTCAGAGACATACACAAGAAAATAATAAAATTGAGGGAGACACCACACATGACACAGCTCCAGGGCCAGGTTAGTTGTGGCCTATCTGCCCTGAAGGCATCTGGATCTGTGCAGTGTGTCTGTGAACTACTGCCTCTGTTTACTAAGGACCAAAGACTACTGTGTTATAGATACATTAAGCAATGTAGATATGTATTTTCTTCTTGGAAAGTTTGATCCAAATCTGACCAAATCTTAAAATGCTGTAATTTCAAGCAGTTAACAGTGAAAACTTCTTGTGTGCACAGTAGTAGTATACTCACAAGAAAAACAAAGCTAGTGGCAAGATACACTACTGTCTATGGCACAGTGCCGCACACACCACCTCTTCTTGCAGTAGATTAATAAAAAGTCCTTTGTAGTCAAGATTTCTCAAATGCATACATAGGCTTACATAGGGCCCAGAGGATTGAAACCATTCATGCATACAAGTTCAGAAGAAGGATCTAACAGCAGAGATGAAAGGCCTCTAAAGATGTTGAGATTTTAATAACCTGGGACACTGAATAGTTTATAAGCCCACACATTGATCCTGTAAATTTCTGATACGTGCTGTACTCAGTATGTACTCCTGAATCTTACTATTCCATCTGCTTGGACTGATAAGATACTAGTGAATGAAGTTCCAGTGCAATTGGCATAGGTTACAAGTACAGTCCAAAACCAAGTATTTTTAAAGTTCTGGATATTGTATTAATATTAATAATTATAATTATTATTATTGTAATATATCTAATCACTGGCTTATGGTCTGTTATAAAAAGTCAAAAGAATCTAAAATGTTTGGCAGAACATTACAGCTGCAAGAGATAGAAAAGCACAGCATTCATAAATATGTATGTCTAAGTGTTAGAATTTACTTTAAAGAACTGATGGGAACACTAGATCCTTTTTATTTCTCCTCACTGTATTTATGGACAGGAAATATACTGAAAAAAAATAAATAAACACAGCAGGTGGTAGGCTGAAAGAGTCTGTGGTTACTATAGCCTTCATAGTTACTGTAAACACAAATAAAACAATCTGAGCTGGAATCACATTGTAGTCTTATGCTCCAAAATTTTAGATATTCTTTTTATTACAAGAAAGAAAAACCTTGAAACTTGATCCTTATTAAATGCAATAGTACAAAGCTTTGAGGTGTGAATTGCCTCATCTCTCTGTGTAAGAAACAGACAGTGATGTCTGATACACAAATAGAGGTGGAAAAAAGTATTACTGCCTCTTCCCTGCAGAAAAACTACTGTGAAAGAGACTGGCCTGGAGAAGAGCAGAAAACTAACTCACTTGGTAAGTCCTACATTGTGTTTCTGCTGGATAAATATTTACCATTTACCATTTTGATATATAAAAAAAAAATTGCATATATTCACATCAAGATTTTGATGAAAGTGGAGGTGGATTATTTATCCACAGGATAAATTCTCCTTTCACAGTTCTCCATTCTGGTTGTCCAGCTCAAGAAAGGAAGTAGGAGAATGTTTATTCCTCTTTCGCACTATTTTTTTTTTTTTTTAAACTGTTATCTTAAAATACCGACCCATTTCTCTATTCAGATTCAACAGTAATAGCCCTCTGTTTGGCAGATGCACCAACGCACTTTACTGGATGTGCACGAAACACGCTAATGCACAGAACAGCTATAACACAGTCATGGCTAAAGCAATGTTTGATGCACTTTATTCCATGAGACCTTGTCACCTATTGGGAACTTTGATTTTCCTACAGGAAAGACTTGATACACCATGCTGATAAACAGCAACACAAAATCCTGGGACTGATAGAAAGAGAAAACACTGCATACAGATTTTGTTCTGTCAGCTGTAATACAAGATTTTAAAGGCCAAATAGAGAAATATATAAAACTGGTGGGCTCAACATTAGTTTGACTGTCCTCTTTGTGAAGTAAATTATGAAAGTTTTTTCAGGCAATGTTACTCCCCCGTAGAGCAGAGAGTTCCAGCCATGAATTTCATGGAATAAATGAAATAAATGGAATGGAATAAATGTGGGTTGCGCTTTTTTTTTTTTTAAAGCAGATTTATCCCAATTTACATTAACAGATTTTCTCCCTTTAAATGTTGCAACATTAAAAAATAATGTTTTCCATTATGCAGAGGAGGTCTATTAGGTTTCTCTCAGAAGCCTTAGGTTGTGCGTGCCATGTGCACTGTAAACTCAGGGGTAACCAACAGTAAAAGGAAGCTAAAATGTCTATTATCCATCCCTTTTCCCTTTAGAAGGAAAGAAACAGAGCCCTGCTTTGTTCATAAAAGCCCAAAATTCACAGCTCAGCAGTCAGACTTTGATTTGGAGCTGTCTTGCACCAGGGGTGTCATGACACTGATTTTTTATGGAGGAAAAAAAATAGGATAATAAGGCACTTAATGAGATTAAGTGATTTAGAGGTACATCTGCAAAGCAAAGTTTAAAAACATCAGATCTTTTCTTTTTCTGTCTTTCCCTCCTTTTTCAACTCCTACACAGGAACAGGGAAACAGACTTCGGAACTGCTGTAGTGGTTTTTTTTTGACTCTTTCCAAACCTTATGTCTTTATTTAAATAATAACAGAAACCTTTGCAACTAGTTGACATATTTGTTGCCACAGTCAGAAAAACACATTAGAAAAGATATAGAGAGAAACAATCAAATAGTGAACAATTCTTTCATGACAAGAATTATATATACATATACATACACTGCTTTTCTTCCTTTTTCAGGTAGTGATAATTGAAGAAATTACAATGTCTTATGAATAGTATTTATGGAATATGAAAAAAATTCTCTTTAAGATCTAATCTATTGTTTTTAATGTACTTGAAAGCTGTTTGATGATTTCAGTGCTATTAGAGGCCTGAGAGATAAAGACGGTGTGATTATATAAAACATCTTGACTTGTATCCTTTAGCATGTATGTCTAAAGGTAGCTTATTTATGGCTTAATGTAGCATAGTGTTGCTTCCAGAAGGATTTAACCTCTAACAATAATTCAATTTTTTTTTTTTTTGAATGTCAATTTAAGTGTAGAAAATTAAAAGCAGAAGCCCCCTGTGGGGGCTACCCTTGTAGCTTGCTACCTTAGATGGAAAGGGCCTAAAACTGGCAAGAAACTCTGGTAATCATTAAAGAAGCTTTTTTTTTTTCTTTTTGGATGGCAAACTGAAATGAAAGAGCATTCTAGGTTCAAAGGAATAGAAATATGATTTTTTTATTTTGAGATTTCTTGCAAGAACCTGTTTGAAGTATCTGTTCTGAAACGTAGAATTCAAAATTCCTTCATCCTCTGTTTTTCCATAGTGAGTCATTACAGCTATACATGCAGACTACAAAATCAGAGTGTCTGAGGCTTGAAGGGATCTCTGGAGTTAATCTGGTCATATCTCTCAGCTACAGCAGGGCCATCTAAAGCGGGTTGTTCAGGACCAGATGTTGTCCAGACAGTTTTTGACTGTCTTCAAAGTGGGAGACACTACAATCTCTCTGGGGCACTTGTACCACTGCTCAGTCACAATAAAAAAGTCTTTCCTGATGTTCAAAGGGAACCTCCCGAGTTTCTATTTGTACCCACTGCCTCTGGCCCTGGCCCTGACCACCAATAAAACAAGCCTGGCTCCATCTTCTCTCCATATTCCCTTCAGATATTTAAAAACATTGATGAGAACTCCAAGTTTTCTTTGTCTAAACAGACTCTCAGCCTTTCCTTATGGGAGAAAAATCCCTTGATTGTCTTTGTGGCCCTTTGTAGGACTCTGTCCAGTATGCTCATGTCTCTCTTGTTCAGAGCTGTACACAGCACTCCAGGTGTGGCCTCAAAATGGCTGAGGGGTAGGATCAACTCCCTCAATCTACTGTCAGTAGTTTGCCTAACGCAGTCCAGGATACCACTAGCCATTTTTGCAAGAAGGTCATATTGATGGCTCATGTTCAGCTTGGTGTCCACCTGAAACCTCAGGTCCTTTTCTATAAGGGTGCTTTACAGCTCGGTGGCACCCACCATATGTTGTCACCTAGGGTTGTTCATTCTCAGGTGCAGGACTTTACATTACCTACTGTTGAACTTCATATCCTTGAATATCAACCAACTTTCTTGGTCTCCTCTTCCATCTAAGACTGTATCCCATGGGACTCTTTCAGACAGGTCTTTGAAGAGGTTAATGTTTGGCCTCCTGAAGTCCAGGATTGTGAGTTTCCTTTTCACCCTCCTGACTGCCTTCATGATTATGAACTTCAGCATCAGATGCTGAAGCCAAAGCTGCCTTTGACTTTCATGTACCCAACAATCCCTTCCTTGTATATTTGAGAAATGATATTTGAGAAGTCATGGCAGTCAGGTGAAGTCCCTAGTGGTTAGAAGAAGGGACATGTTACACCTATATTAAAAAAGGGTAGAAAGGAGGACCCAGGGAACTATCAACCTGTCAGCCTCACCTCTGTGCCTGGGAAGACCATGGAGCAGATTCTCCTAGAAGGCCTGGTAAGGGACATGGAGGACCGGGAGGTGATCAAGGACAGCCAGCGTGGCTTCACTAAGGGGAAATCCTGCCTGACAAACATAGTGGCTTTCTACAACAGAGTGACTGCATCAGTGGGCAAGGGACGACCTGTGGATGTGATCCATCTGGACTTCTGCAAGGCCTTGGACATGGTCCCTCACAACTTCCTACTCACCAAGTTGGAGAGATACAGATTTGACGGGTGGCCCATTCAGTGGATAAAGAATTGGCTGGATGGCCACATCCAGAGTGTAGAGAGGTGATTCTACCGCTCTCCTCTGCTCTGGTCAGATCTCACTTGGAATACTGCCTCCAGCTCTGGAGTCCTCAGCACAGGAAGGACATGGACCTGATGGAGTGGGTCCATAGGAGGGCTACGAAGATGATCAGATGTCTGGAGCACCTCTCCTACGAGGACAGGCTGAGGGAGCCTCACAGCAGTATATTTTCTGCATGGGGTAAGCTTATTCCAGGGGTGGTCTGGGCATATCTCATATACCAAAATAAGCCTTTCTCATTGATGTTTGTGAGATTTCTAAGAACTTCATTTGTTTCATTTGTCTGATTAGAAGATAATTTAGATTGGTTTAGAATATAATAAGGATAGAATGATTAAAATCACAAAGAAAAAATTCAAAACATGCACATTTTGCACTCTGCAAGGGTTAATAAGATTAGAACTGTCAGCTGAAATTTCAAAAGTTGAAGTAAATACACAAAACATGCAGATCTAAACCTTAATTCATTTGCTTATTTACTATATTTGGAACTGTCATTGAGTTATATGACATTTCTTAAAATCAAAACATTTCTAAAACCCATAAAGCAGATTGCACTGCTGAGTTTATTGTTCTTTATAAAGTGTCTCCAAAAAAAAAGCAACCATATGGATGTGGCTCTTCTACTATATATTTTACTGAGTTGGGTTCTCTTTAAAAAAGAATTAGAACAATAATAACTACAAGAAATGATGTCAGTAGTTTAAATGTTTTGACCCAAAAGCATTTAGCATAGATTTATCTGATGTATTACCAACCAGAACAATATTTAATTGATCCTGCTGCCTTAGAGTTCTGGTTATATTTTTGCAAGAATATTTTTGACATTTTTGTCATAAGTGCACACCTTGTAGGAGATTAAGAGTTAAGAGGAAGCAAAAATGTTGGATTAGCTCTAAATTACTGTCATTTTTTCATTTAAAAAGTTAGTTGCTGTGAATAAAAAATGAAATCTCTGTATCTGTTACTGGCTAAAAAACATAACACTCTTAGAAGGTCTGCTTTCATTGCAAAATAAAGAATAAAACTGCTGATTATTCAACTGTCAGAGTTTTTGCATAACTGAAAAGGTGTTAATTGAAAACATGTTAGATTGATTTAGAAACACGGGGCTCGATTACCAAGTAAAATTATGGATAATTAAGGAAGTATTTTACATCCAAGTTGAAATGCATTTTCTCTGTAACAAAAAGGGAGCTTTACTAGTGGTTGGAGTCAGACAGGGTTTCATCCTTATGTGTTCAACTACTCTCAAAATGATTTACATGTGAAGTGCCAAACACCTCCCAAGTATCACTTTTTACAACATGTAGCCTAAAAATAAACAGCAAAAGTGCTCTCTCATCATTCCCATCTAAAAAGTAGGTACAAGTTTAGGGGTTATTTTTACCCTCTGCTTCTACTGTTTTTCTCTCAATTTGTTTTATGCTTACATCCAGATTTAGAAAGAATTTTTTGTTCAACTTGAAACTTTAAGCTACTTCCTTCCTTATGTGTGTTTGTTAGAGGTGTGTCTTGTGGTGTGGATTACAGTGTGCTTCTTGATTCAGCACAGTGATGCTCCGTGCCCTGCAGAAGACAAGACATAAGGAAACTGAGTTCAGATCCCTGATACTGTTTTGGAGAGCTATCATCAAGGCAAAGATGAAGGTGATGCAGATACACCTGCATATTCCTTTTAAATTGAGTCATAGGCCTTACTTTGCAGAGCCTGGTACCTGATATGTATCAGCTATAGTGGGAAATAAATGTGGGTCTTCAGTAACTAGTGTTTCCTATAAAAAGTTATGGATTGCCTAAAAGCTGATTTATAAATCTTGAATTTGTCTGAAAACAAACATTGTTTCTATTTCAGTCACAGAGAAAACTGAGCAATGATAAGCCTTCATCTCATCAAAATTCATTTTCTGTCTCTCTTGCTGTGGAGCTTCCACTGCCATCTGGTATATTTTATTTTCTTCCTCTTCAGACGCATATCCTTAAGAGCCAGCTGCTATACAGCCCTCAATCTCTCAAAGCCTTTCTCCAGTAGTTCCATTCTTGAGTTACACCAGGTATTCTGTTCACTACTGGTGAGTTCTTAAATTACATGGGCTCACAGAGCCCAGTATTACAGGTTATGACCTTGGATGAATTGATAGGGTTTTAAGTCTAGTATTACTCAAGCTAAACATGTGCCAGTTGAGTGAGTAAAAGTCAAGACTTGGGTATTTATGAAAGAGTTGATTTGACTTAATTTAAGTTTTTAAGAATCCACCTCTTATTAGTTCTGCAGAAATACTGGAATGATCCCAGCAGGTTTTCCAAAAAGGCCTTTTGGACCTTAATTGTTCTACATCACTTAATAACAAGAATTGATAAAAAGTAGACTGCCAAATGAACTTCTACTGATTTACCATACAAATGGAAAACACATACAGCAGTGACAGTAACAGAATCAGTTTCAGTCTGGATACCAATTGCCATTTATATGCTGATGACACCACATAATAGGCTTGGACCAGCACCTCAGGAAATGGCGTCACATTTGCAATCTGACTTTGTGGCATTTCAGAAGTGCTTGATGAGTAATAAATTAGTGCTAGACTTTGCAAGTGTTATAAAATTCACCTTTAATTCTAAATTAAGAGCAGCTCAGTTGCTGCTAGGTAGCGCATATATTCATGATTTTTTTCAGCTGTTCAGTTTCTTTAAATACCCTGTTATTTGCGCATCTAAATTATTTTTTTTGCCTGGCCTGAAGTCAAGAATTTCAGTATGGTCCTCTGAAATTGTATCTGAATACATTATCTCTCAGGAACAACTGTCACTGTCCTTCATGTAATCACTAGAAACCAATTTCCTGATCAAATTAAAATAAACACCTTCAGATCTAGAAATCACATATTAATTCACAGATTATGCTCACTGTCTGAAACCTATTACTGTGGTTACAAGACTTTTTAAGCTGACATCCACTGCACGCCAACAATAGTTTTGCAGTCTTAAAGATATGTAAAATGGTTGGGCCATTTGTATTTTCCTTCATATCATGATGCATGAAACCCTTACAAGTGTCCTTATCTATGGCACAGGTCTACTGGATTATGTCCTGCTTCATTTTCAGTGCAGTACATGCACAGCTCCCTGGCCTCTGTCTTAGAACTTCATATATCAGATTAGATGAGGGCAAATTTCTAATAACTATTCTTTTTTGGACTAAAATATTTTTTTTTGCTCAACAAGTTAGTTAAAATTGGTTTTGTTGACACGGATCTATCTCTGCATCTTACAGTATATTTAATGGCTTGCATATATTCCAGTCAAAAGAATTCTCAGGTCATGGTTCTTTTTTTTAATGGAGTTAATGGTAAAAATCTATGAAGTGTATTAAAGCTTATAAATTTTATGAAATGTCACAAAGTATTCTAAATTAAAGAAGTCTATAAAATAAAAGAAAGCATGTAGTACCTTATTCTATTCTTGTATTGGTAAACATTATCTCTGAGTGCCTGTTGATTTCAATCATATTACATTCACTAAACATTTTTTTAAATACATTTTTGGCATTAAAGTTCTCTGTTGAGTACTGAATTTGCTGGTTATAGTTATACTACTCAGGCAGGGAATGTTTCCATCCTTAACATAATTGCAAATAATATTTTCATTTCTTATAATGTTATTTTAAGAGAATCATACTTTTCCTACAACAGCATACACAGCATTAGCTTTAGTAATGATAAAAGAAGTATCAGAAAGCAGGGAAAAGAAAGGAGGAAAAAGATTTTTAAAAACAGGTTGCCCAAATATCAACTGTGTGAATAGTGGGACAGTGAGATGACAAGACAAAATCCATCTACTGGTATGAACAGTTTTTTTCAGAGGAATTTACTATCATATTTACAATCCCTTTTTTTTTTCTTCTTGCCTGAGTATTGCAAGAGAAGAATGAAAACTAAAAGGAATGATATTCAAAAATAAAACTGTTCTGTGTATATGTATTTACAGAAAAATAGAAATAATAATTAAATTGAAATAACAAGAACCTACAAATTTCTTAGCTGAATTATCATAGTCCTGCTGTAGAGAATATGGCAATAGATAATATGTCTGCATTAGCAAGTAATGTAGGAACAGATCAGTAGGTCGTGCAGTGGGTGGAAATGTCCCATTATATAGTTAAGGACATGTAGATTAAACTAAACTTGATCTGCTCCATTGAAACAACCATATCTGCTATGTATTCAGTTCAAAGCTTCCCGAAGGAAGGTTAGTTCACAATCTAAATTGTCCTGCAATTATTTTCTTAAGGAACCTCACCCTGCCCTTTCAAACATCTCATGCAGAAAGAGGATTTTGTATCATGGTCCTTGACAATATTTACAGGCAAAAACTCACATCTGAAATCTTTATTTATGTTCCTGTCTGTTCCATTTCTGATCACACTGAAATGTATACTGCTTAACCCATCCCTGTTCCAGATTTCAGCAACATTGAGAGGCCTCAATAGCTTTGTCAATACACCCAAAAAACATGTGTGCCAAAGTGATATACTCACCCAGACTAGAAAATGGACCATGAGCTCCTGGGATTAATGATGTCTGATGTGACTAGAGTGGGCCAAAGAATTTTGTTTGGATATGCTTCTTTGAAGGATACAGTGAAGGAGCCCTGGATGTACACAGAGGGCTACCACCTTTGGCTCCAAACTCTATAAAAGATGGATGTCTGCAGTACAGTGTACTCCACAAGTGTAGATGTTGTCTCTGATCTTCAAGGACATCATTTTCACCTTCTTGAATGGTCTGCACAGTTTTATACCAACCCATTTTTATTCAACACCAAACAAGTGGTTAGCAGCCTCCTGATATTGTCACTGGGTTATTCTCCTTTCCGAGAAACTTTCAGTTCCTTCATGCTGGGACCACTGTTATAACTTGTATTTTCTCTATGTGGCAGACCAGACCTTACTATAAAGAAATATAATACTAGTAATGCATTATTAAAAATTCAATAATAAGGATAATAGGAAATATAATAATAGTATTATTATGTCACCTCAATAGAGGTGACAGCAATAAAGATAGAAAAACGGATGAAGACAGGAAAAAATGAGTTGCAGGTTAGGTCTTATGACAAATATCAAGCATGAAGGTACATATGTCTTCTTTTCTACAGCACAGGAAGAGCTCTGGACTGGCACAAGAAGTCAGTGGTCCAAGAACTCTCTTTTGGAAGGAATATGATAGGCATATACAGGAGGATGTTGAGAATTGCATTGAGTATTGGACCAACATGTGGTGAATAGAGAAAAAAACATTACTTCCCTGAAACAACCTCATGAAGTAGGAAAGAATTTTTATAAGATGAAGTATCAGGGTATTGGCTTCTCTCTAAAAAGCAAATGAAATATGAGTAGGTACCACTGGTGTATATTCAAGAAAAAAAACCACATTTATTGTAAAGTCAAAATTCCTGAATGTAGATCTGGCTGCAGAAAAGCATTTAAGAGCTGATGCTATATTGAAAGGTGATTTAAGATTCCTTCTTACCTGCTTGTGTCTTTTGCTGGTCAATACTGTAGAAACAATGCTTATAATATCAGTAGCATATACTTTAATATTTACATTTCCTGAAACTTCACTTTCCTAAAACCATTCTAAAATGGCTATAGAAAATTATTGAAGGAGCTTGAACCTCAAAACACTTGGAGGTCTCTAGAAGGTCAGTTAATATTATGTCCCCAGTAGATCAAGCATCTTCTGGGCTCACTCAGTCCCTCAGTTTCATATACATTTCTAAGATACCATAGGCTTAGTTCAGAGTTCATTCTTTTGGTAAAAGCTGCATAATATTATCAAATACTACCAGTTAGAGAGGCACTGTAGGTTAGCTGATACAGAAAGGACTGTATCATATAGCTGAATTAACTTTTGTATTTGGCTTACAGTTTTCTTATGGTGGAAGGGAAATTTTTCTTTATTTTTAAGAAATGTTATGAAAAGGATTCACCACCAGTTATGAATGTTACTTTCTCTATCCTTCTGATTAGTTGCCTGGAGAGTGCTGAGGAATAACACAGCAGCATTTCTAGGGGAGAATTTAAGTCAGTGCTCTAATATCTGTGACAGGAGATTATCTGAATGCAAGTTCCTTGTCAGAATAGATTTTCTGTCTATCAAATGAGATCCAAACCAGTTCTTTCAAGATTCATTAATTCTCATAGCATTTAGGCTTTTAGAAATAGTTCACCAAGAACTGAATAAAAAGCTTTTTATAAGACTGACCAGGATTGTACCAGCTCTAAAGCTTTTATCTGTAATTAAACAGACACATACAGGCTGAAGGAAGGTACCCAGGAGTGATTAGGTTATGATTTTCTTTCCACATATAAACCNTTTTTTTTTTTTACCTTGACTACTTCAGCCACTTACTTTATAACCTTTTGTTTCTGTTATTGCACCCCTCAACTTCATCCAGCAACTGTCACTAAAATAATTTTCTGTTGTCAGTGCTCAGATCATATCATTACACAGCTCTGTAGCTCCCTGCCTTGTTCTCTTATCTCCTTCTGAATCAAATTTATATGTTTTATCTCAACCAACAAGGCTCTTTACCTGCTTACATTTCAATTTTAGATAATAATTAGGCCTCTGATTCAAGTTCATTTTATTCTGGGTCACCTTTCCTGGACATAGTTATTGTGAAGTTTTCATCTCACGATTAACTCAATCCCAAATAGCCAGGAGATGGAAACACACAATGTGTCTTTACTATTTTCTCTCCCATGTGTTTCACCATGTGAAGCATGAAGACTCCAGGAGTTAGGTAATCCATGAGACAGAGGCTCACATTACAGCTGTACAGTTATTTATTTTGCCAATTCGCTGTCAAACTAAAATAATGAAAAGAAAATATTTGGGACAAGATGAACTTTATTATTATTATTATTATTGCAATTACAACAAGAAAGAGAGGCATTTATTTATGGTTCAAATAAAATTTTTGATTGCAACACAGTATGCTGTTTGTGTGTTTTGTTTTGTTTTGAATTGGAGGACAATTTCTTCAGAAGTCCATTTCAAAAGAAATAATAACTATGTTGAAAACAGACATTTTACATTTCAGCTTTTCAACCTTTTTCTGGCTAAAACATTGCAAAAACTCAATAGGAATTTGCAAGTAGTCACATTTTTCATTGAAATAGCGAAAAACAAATCCATTGAGTCCATTTGGTAGTCTCAATCTGTATAACATTTTTCCCTGAGGACCTGACTGTGTATGTAAATCTTCCTGCTTGTAATGATTCATAACATCCCTGTGCATCAAAGAGTACTGTTCCATCTCCTAAGAATAGTGTGATTTAACCTGCACTTAAAACAGAGACGTGTTTTACAGATTCAAGTGAGCTCAGCAGTTACAGACAGACATAAGCACTGTGCTTAAAGGTTGATTTAATCCTCTCTCAGTTTGAGTTTTTCTCTGTACTGAACCAATCTTTTGGGTCTCTTATACTACCTCCAAGTATCTCTCATCCGTTCATGCTACTTTGTCTTGACAAATTACTAGATTTCCTTCAGGTATAAACTGGTATTCAGCATTTCACAAAACAGACTAATCTATGGGTTTCAAGACATCTTCTGAATTACTTCTCCAAGGCTTTTTTTTATGTACATCTGTCAGAGACCTATGTTATTTGCCTTCAGATGTTCTTTTAAAAGGGAAAAAAAAATATTTTTTTTCATCTGAGAGATAGTAAACCGTTTGACAAAATTTGCCCGTATTACAAATAGATAAGCAAAGAATCATTAAAACAATTTTGGGATAAAACATTACGGAAGCAATATCTAATCTTTGAAAGTAAATTACTAAGGAATCCAAGATGACACAGATGAATTGATTTTCATACAGTGATAGCAGCATGGGAATTTAGCCAAGTGATAACATCAGAAGTCAATTTACAACTTTAAAAAATACTTTTCTTAATAGTAACACACTTCAGGTTTATAAGTTAAGTGAGGTGAGGCAGGCGGATGTAAGAGTTGCTTTTTTGTGTTTGTTTGGGTTTTTTGTTGTTGTTGGTTTTGTGTGTGTGTTTTTTTGTTTTGGTTTGTTTTTGTTTTTGTTTTTTTTCACTTTATACAATGTATAACAGTTCTAGAATGAGTTCCAGAAGGAGGACTCAGGTAGCTATAGGCCAGTCAGCCTCACCTCCATTCCTGGAAAAGTGTTGGAAAACTTGTTCTTCCCACCCTCTCAAA
>VWZY01011313.1:14997-26397 GCA_013399075.1 Chloroceryle aenea | reverse complement strand
AGGGCCCCGCAGCCCCCAGGATCGGCCCGGCGGGGCACCCCCACGGCGGCTCGGCCTCACCCCCGCCCCACTCACTGTTTCACGTTCTCGCCCAGCGCCTCGCTCAGGCTCTTCTTGGCCGCTTCCAGCTCGCTCACATAGGTCGCCATGGCCTCAGCGCGCGGCAACGGGGCAGNCCGGACACTGCGATTTGCAGGGGGTGTGGTGGTGAGGTGCGTAGTGGCTCCTCCGGGCGGGCAGTCACCTCTTCCCATCTTCCCTCATCCCCTCCAGTGGGCTGCATGGCACGAGGGTGAGCCGAGCGAGCCCTGCGGACAGCAGAGCCCTCGAGGAGAGGGGAGAGGGGCTCTAGAACGGGCAGAGCCCGGTGAAGGGCAAAGCTGGGCTTGCCAGGGCAGTGCTTAGCCCAGGCCAGCCCCAGAGATCAGCTCGTGTGTCACACACATCCCTCCTGAGTGAGCCCAGGGATGCGAAGGTGTGTGGTCGAGCGGTGGTAAAAGCCTCCAGTCCTGCTTGAGCCCAACTGGCAAAGCCACATGATTCCAGGTGCTGCCCCAGCAAAGCCTGTTTCCCTATTCCTAGCGGAAGGGGAAGGGTGCTGGCACAGAGCCTTCAGGACTTGTTCGCAGCAGTGCTTGGCAGGCTTGAATCAGCATTTGAGTCCGCTTCTGTCAGCACTGGGAGCTTGGGCAAATGGGAAAAGGAACCCTATGATTGAGAAAATAAGCTGAGGGACTTCTTGAAACTGGCTGTTCTGACCTGATTTTCCCCATGGCAGCTTTGTGAGTCAGCTGCTGCTTGGTTGTTTGCTGCCTTTTTATTCAAGTAGTGTACTTACTGCGTAAAGAGACTTGCAGCAGCAGTGGCCAGGTATCTGCCCCATAACCTCACAGGGAGCCGTGGCAATCGCACAGCTCTGTCAGGGCTGCAGGGTGCCTCCCTTGATCCCTCCAGCTCCCTTCCCAAATCTCTACAACAGGACTTTCCCCAACTGCTGTGGCACATGGCTCTATTTACTGGGCGCTGGGGGCCAGGTGGAGAGTGGTGCAGGAAGCCCTGTGCCTGTTGAGCTGAGAAATAGTGTGACAAGTCCCTGACAGGGAATTTTAAGTGCTGGGGATGGTGTTGCATTAGCCTCTGGAAACTCCTGAGAGCTAGGGGTTGTTTTCCCATAAGCTCAGCTTGCCGCTGGGCTGCATCGCTGCCTGTCTCCGTGCACCTGCTGCCTTACCTGCAGGGTGGGGTGACTAGCATTTGCCTGCTCTGATGACTGCAAAGTTCACTGATAGGAAATGTTGGGAAAAAGTGAGGTCTAACTGTAGCCATAACATGATGTTCTCTTCTGGCCTCCCCCATTAGTTGATTAATTTTTATTTCTCCATTAAGTACATTTGGCAGCTCATGGCAGCAGGTGGGTTGACGTTTGGTCCTACCCCATTCTTTTAAGTTGCACGACACAGACGGGTGTTTCTCCTCACAGTGATTGATTACATAGGGGTACAGGATAGCAAATAGCCTTGTAAATCAGCATGGACCTCTGCAATAATGTGGCTGGCAGGTTGGCATCTACATCCCCTTGCATATGTGGTCTCTGGGGTACAGAGTGTATACGTGGCTCACCAAAACTCCCTCATGTGGCATGGTGTCCACCTCTGCAGCAAGAACCTTGGGCTGTTCCAGCATCCTCCATGAGATCCAGGAGGCAGAGGGGGAGTGAGGTGCAGGGTGTTTCTCAGAGCTTGATGAATGGGGCTTGTCTTATCAACACTTCTAGTGATAAGGAAGGAAGAGTTCCCAGGACAGGATTTTCACTTTGCAGAGGCTGTTCCCACACTAGTTTGTGTGCAGTGCAATCTGCACTGCTTTTTATCTGCAGTATAAACTGGAACGACATCCCACCTTAACACCATCTCCTGCTCTCTTCTTTCAGATGGGGCATCCTTTTCTCCCACCCACGGGACTTTACACCAGTCTGCACCACAGAGCTTGGCCGGGCGGCGAAGCTGGCACCCGAGTTCCACAAGCGCAACGTGAAGATGATTGCCCTCTCCATCGACAGTGTCCAAGACCACCTCTCCTGGAGCAAGGTGTGGGGCGTGGGGAGGCACAAGGGGAGCTCACACTGCTGCCTCACTCTGAAGGCCAGAGGAGAAGCCCACACAGTAAAGAGTGCAGGCTCAGAACTGCGTATCTGAATCCCAAAGCATGCAGGATAGGAGGTGCAAAATGCAAAGCAGAAACTGGAAGGTCTGCTCCATCTCCATAGAGTGCTCTGCAAAGCCCAGGGCATTCTATGTACTGCCACTCTGAAACAAGAGGAGAACAGTGTTAGTGCTCTCCTGACAATACCTGAAAGGGTAACGCAGATGTGAAGGTGGTGCCAATAGCTCAGAGGAAGGCAATCTATCCACAGGACCCCAGAAAGTTCTGTAATAAAAGAGGAGAGGAGGCATCAGAATCAAGCAAGCCATCTTCAAAGGGTGTGATTCATGCCCAAGCAGGGAAATAACAGAGAGCAAACAGGGGCATGTTAAACATAAAACCACAAATAGGATAATGTTAAATATAAAACCATCACAAGGAAGTAGAAATAAGATGGGAATTAAATAGCTGGCTGAGGGAACATGAAAGGAACTAATGGACAACTTAATGCACTCTCAGTGATGGTGCACTGCCAGGGAGCATTACCCCAGGGCTCGTGGGTGATAGGGGCATAAAATAAGCATTTCAGACAGATATGGCCAGAGTGTAAAAACCCCTGGGTGAATTACCTGCCTCTTTCTTTCTCCTTGCACTTGAGTATGTTCTCATGCATTTTCCAGGGGTGAGACATGTATGCAGTAAGAGGTAGTAAAGGTGAAGTATTTCCATACTCAAATGCTGTTTCATGACTGACTGGCTTTAGAAATTACCTGATTGCTTTACTGATTAAATTGACCTTTGTACCTGAGTTGTGCACGGCCTATGTCCCACCGAGCCTCAGGAGGGCCTGAGAAAAACAGTGCATAAATCCCACACCAGTAAATGAGATTTCTCTGCTGGTCAAACTGTCTGAAACTACAAGTCAAAGTAGTATACAACATCCCACTAAATATAACCAAAATTTGGGTTGTGCTTTTGTCAAGGAATCCTATCTCGTGGCTGGCAAAAGACCTTTGAATGAATAACTGTAAGGTATTGCTGACTTCTTCAAAGTCCTCAAATTTCCAAGAAGCTTTTCATCAAAATCAGCTTTGTGAAGGGCAGGCTCTTTTCTGCAGGGAGACGGGAGGAAGTGGTAAGTTGTGTCAAGGGAGGGAAGCAGTGAGATCCCTTGAGGTCTGCAGGGACACATGGGGTCAGCATACTCAAGTGATCTGGAAAAGAGATGAACAATGAGGTGACTTTGCTGGTGCTATGGAATTATTCAACACAGCCTCAGGTAAAACCAGAAGTTGCAGAACAGCCTCTTGATGCTGACTTATGGGAGGCAGAGTAGCATTTTTGGAAAACCTTCTAGAACAAGCATGGAGAAAGGCAGAGGGCAGCAGTCCAAGATGCAGCAAGCTTTCCGTCAGACTGGGAGAGGCCTCAGAGACGGTGGTTTGGAAATGTCAGCTCAGCACCTGTCTAAAAGAAAACTCTGAAAGTCCTCCAGAGTAAAAGATTCAGTTGGTGAGGACAAATCCACAACAGGCTGGAGTCTTCCATGCAGCCTGTGTTTGAAGTTGCCCATCTCACAGATTACAGGAGAACAAGAAGAGGTGCTGAGGGAGATCAGAGCTGCCTGCAGATTTAGGCAGGCTTGCTTCAGTGAGGAGCAACTGGGGCTCTTTACCCTGGGAACGGGAGGATGTGTCAGGCTGCGATGCTGAGCAGTGCAGGGAGTGTGGAGGAGGAATGTACGCAGCATGTGTGTGTCTGAGGATGTTAAGACTGGACAAGGGTGTGACTGCTCTACTCTTAGATGTTGCCTGTGCATGGGATCCTTTTCCTTTGTCCTTGACAAATCAGAGAAGTCCAGATAACACGGAGAGCTAGAGAGCTGGACTAGGAAGGCCCCTGTGAGGACCTGCTGCAAGCCCGAGACCAGGGGCAGTGCCCCAAAGGTTCCCCTGCCCATCCCTGGGGAAAAAGAAGAGCATAACAGATACCAGGACTTGGCAGAAGCTGCCTGTATGGACAAAACCAGTCTTGATTAAATGCTAGACTGAGATCTAGAAACTGTATTTTCCTTCACTAGATCTTGGTGCAGCGTTCCTTCACGTACCTGCACTTTCTCTTTGGATGAAGCTTCCATCAGTTGAGAGAGGATGAGGCTGTTTTTATCTGGAGTACAGCCCGTGAAGAAGCAGGAGGATGGGAGGGATGGCTGTAATCTTGCATGAAACAATAAAGAAACATCAGCTTGCTTTGCTGCCAAATTTCAGTGGATAGATGGGTCCTGGAAAGGTGGGACTGGATAGGACCAGAGTAGAGCCAGTAATTATCAATGACACTTCACTCAGCTCTGAATTCCCAGTGTAAGATATCACTGCTGTTCTTAGCCATCCCTAGCCAAGACCCAGAGGCTTGCTCCAGGACTCAGAAGAATCCTGTAACTTAGCCAGAGATTGATCCTGCTCTCCTGCCTCCCCAGTCTGTCCACTGCTCCTCCAAGGGTTGGCTGAGTGCATGAAGTCCTTAAGCAGGGTAGATTGGCATGTGCTGTGCATGGCAAAGGAGGCTTCAGTGCTCTTTCTGGCCACTGATGCCTTCACCTTGGTAAGTCAGGGGTGAATGAATCACTCCAGTGGTGTCTGGTTTCAGCTTGGACTCCCAAAAGAAAAATAGATCTTAGGGAAGTGAGTGAGTCTTGGATGTCTTATTGCAAAATAGGGTGCAATTTGTGAGGCTGTTTCATACAGAGATCCCCAGGTCATGAAATTACATGTATTTTAAAAAGCACTACAGTTCACATGATTTGGATATTGGTTCTCAAAAGCTGACTTCATCCTCCAGTTGCCACTCTGAAAGAGAGGTGGGATGTGCACATGTCTGTGTGTCACTGTCTGACCTTCCTCTACAGCCTCCTGTGACTGTGGGGCATTCAGAAACATTTTGCCTGGGCTGGCTTCTCCAGCTCTGCTTTCTTTCCCCACTCTGCTTTGACAAGACAGGTCTGCAGGAGAACAGAACCCATTCCTTTCTTCTAAGGCAGGCCTGACTACAACCCAGCGAAGATAAGTAGCCCCTTTTTGCAATACAGTTCTGACTCAGAAAGCCCTGGGGAGGGAAACAGTCTAAAGTTGGAAAGGAAACATCTTGCCACATGTGCATCACTTGACCTGCTTGCAGCATCCTGAGCAGCCAGGGCAGTGTTACAGCACCATATGTCACTATCATCAGCCCAGGAGGGCTGAGTGGTGGCACAGGGCCTGCCTGCTCCTGCTGCCTTGGGCATGCTCTGAGCAGCAGCGGGCAGTGCTGAGGGGCAGCATTTCTGACCCTGCCCTCCCCGAGTTCCCTCTGAGCAGTACCCAGCTTTGTCCCCTACATCCAAAGCCTGGGGAAGGCAGAGAGACTTGTACATTCAAATTACCAGCTCAGCTGGTAACACATCAGAGTGGTGTATGGGAGGCTTGCGTCAGTGCTGGAGTCAGTTTTGTCCCCTTTTAGCATAAAGGGGACAGAGGGAACAGGCAGAAAACTTGGATTAAAGTTGCTTTAATGCTGGTGGCTGCTCTGCTTGTGCTGCCTTGGGCAGGCTCCTCCCCACCCTGCTGTGGTTCAGCATGACCTGTACCGGTGGTATTGCAAACTACAGGGATAACTTGAATGCTTTGACTGAATCCAGGCCAGTATCAGAGGTGCTCTAAATACACTTTCCTTGTTGTCCTGATTTCATTGCTAGATCACTTACTGGGAGAGGGTTGGGAGAGGGACACCTCTGTTCTCAGGGAAAGGTGGGTGATTCTCCCTGTGTCACTATCATGGGCAGGACTTCCCTATTTCTCTGTACCCAATGCCTGGCAAAGCAGCTGATCCACAGTCAGTTCCAGAGGTGACCAACAGAGTGTGAGCACAGACAGCCTAACAACTAACCTCTGAGAGCAAGGTAGAGTCTGACCTGCCACTCAGGTTTCTGGTTTGTCACCTGGTTTCTGGAAGCAGAGAAACTATGGAAAGCCATGAGCTCCTGGCTGTGCTGTCCCAGCCTGAGACCTTGGGGCCATGCAAGGCACAAGCTCCTGTAGAGCAGCTGTTGAACATATCTTCACACGGCCTCTCTGCAGGAGCTTGCCCCACACACACGTAAAAAACTGTGGTGGTCTCCCTGCCTGGTCTCCTTCTCCTGTGGTGGTACCCACAACAGGGAACATGAGCATGCCAATGGTTTTGTCTCTGCAGGACATCAACGCTTACTGTGGAGATCAACCCGAAGAGAAACTCCCCTTCCCCATCATTGCTGATGCAAACCGGGAGCTTGCCATCAAGCTAGGCATGCTGGACCCCGATGAGCGGGACAAGGCTGGCATGCCCCTGACTGCTCGTGTGGTGAGTACCTGGCCCTGTCAGCCTTCTCAGCAGTAAGCATCACCTGCCATCCTACCTCGTGTCCATGGAGCTGGGCTTAGAGATGGGGGCACAGCTTACCTGGATGGACATGACCATCTTTAGGAGCTGGGTTGACTTCCCTGGGCTAGATCCATGGGTTGTGCTGCAGGAAGAGGCTGAAACAGTGCTGGCCTGGGGTCAGCAGCTCCATCTTGCTCTTGCAACCAGCTCATCCTGGTTGTGCCTGTCCTAACACAAAGGGGACAGAAGTGCTTGATCTTAGGGACTTTCCCTTCCTGTGTGTGCACTACAAGGGCACAGGTCACAGGGAGGAAACATTTCAAGTTGTCATTGGAAGCAAGCTCCTAGGGCGAACACCATGTTCCCAAACACTTGTTGCTCTAGGAGATCCCCACCATGGCATCTCTCTTGTCCCAACACCTGTGACCAAGTAGGCCACCACCCAAGAAAGGGAGGAGCAGAGGGCTGAGCAGGGCAGCTGGAGAAACTACTTCTGCCCAGCACCTGACCTTGTCTCCCCTATGCTCAGGTGTTCATTTTTGGCCCAGATAAGAAGCTGAAACTCTCCATCCTGTACCCAGCCACCACTGGGAGAAACTTTGATGAGATCCTGAGAGTGGTAGACTCCCTGCAGCTGACAGCATACAAGAAGGTTGCTACACCTGTGGACTGGAAGGTGAGGAGGGGAGCAAAGCTCACAGCCAGGCACTGAAAACTTGCATTGAATTGTCAGCCAGCGTCCCTTGGAGCGGAACTTATGGGGTGGGGAAAGCTGCTGAGGTCCTGGGATATGAGTTAGATTCCAGACCACAGGGCTGTTGCAGTCTGGAGTCAGCCACAGGAACCACCCGTCCCTACCCTGGTGCCAGCAAATACTGGGCTTGGCCCTTCTGACTATCGGTGCTTGAGTGTTGGGCCAAGGCAGGTCCTGCCCTTGTTGTCCATGATAGGGAAAGCAGTACCAGGTGTCATTGTGCCAAAGGCCACTCCAAGCCAGCCAGCCAGGCAGCAAGCACAGGGCACCCCTCCCTGCTCTCCTGCCTTTGAGCCAGGAAGGGCCAGTAGTGGGCACAGCCCTGCTTTGGCCAGCACATACCCAGACAAGTCCTATCCTCATGGATAATTACTGGTTAAAGTTGCCTAGTTGTGGCCATCGCTGTTCAGTTGCATTAGTTAAAAGTCTTAAGAATGATTTGGGCAGCCAAGATAAAGCAAGAACAAGTAGCACAATCTGGCAGCTTTAGCTTGCCCTTGTTACCTCAGCTTCTGAACCTGTCCCGCTGCTGACTTTGATAGCTGTTACTGGGGAAACCTGTCTGGAGCCAGAGGACAACTCCTGCTGTTACAGGGTGTCCTGGAAGAGTCCTCCTGTGGCAGGACCAGGTTCCCTAAAAACCTGCTCCCCATGGACAGGAATGCCCCATAGGCACAATGCTTGGAGCTTGAGTAACTTGGTGTGTTGGTGCACTTCACTGTGCCTCTCCACCCCTCGACACCACCATCTGTGTGCCAGGTGTACAACAAAATGGACCTTCACTGGTTGAGCATGGAGGCAGCCTTGTCTCTGAAGACTCCTGTCTCCTGCCATATAAGCTTCCAGCAGCGTGGGGTCAGCTTGCCCACCAGCCCACTTCCCAGGGAAGAACACCTTTCTCAGGCACTTGGGAGAGATAGCACTGCCTGTCCAGGGTGCCTGAGCAAGAGGAGTGGATGAGCAGACTCAGGCAACCCGTGCTCCCTCCTGCATTGTAGGGATATCTAAATTCTCCTCTCTTTACTCCCTGTTCCCATAGGAATCCTGTGGGTAAGAGCCAGGCTGTGGGTTCCCGTTGGCAGTGTCAGCAGACAGCACAGCTCTCCCTTTCCATGTCACCCACACCCCTCAGTGTAGCTGTCATTCAGTCCTCACTGCCAGCTCCTCCCAGGGGCCATGCCTGGGGCGCTGGGGCTGAGGATTCATGGGGAGCCAGCAGGGACGTGCCAGCTGCACCCAAGCCTGCCAGCCCTCTGCTGTTCTTACGGTTCTTATGTGCTCCCCAGCCTGGTGACAGTGTCATGGTTGTGCCCACCTTGCCTGATGAGGAAGCCAAGAAGCTCTTTCCCAAAGGGGTCTTCACGAAGGATCTCCCATCGGGCAAGAAGTACCTGCGTTACACCCCACATCCAGAGTGAGCGGGTCTGTCCATCTGTCCCACCAGGCTGTGCGTCATTTGGCGTCGGGAGCCTTCCCTGTGCACAGCTCCTGCCTCCCCGACACCGTGCGCTCAGCAGCCTTGTACCATCGCGCTGATGGTGCGTGTCAATACTAAACCAGTCCTCCCCCTCCCTTTTATCCCTCACAGACCCTCAAAACTAAAACCCTGGGTGTTTTCTCACCTTGAATCAGTGGCACAAGAAAGAGGTTAGCAGGCTAGCAGGGGCTCCACAGCTTGTGCTGCAGGGTCTCTCCTGTTCAGCACCAGCTGAGCTTTTCCCAGCGGCACAGTGAGAATGGTGGTTTCAGCAGCCAGGCCCCACACACCTCCTGTCAGGGAGCTCTGGGGGCTCCAAACTGCTGCGTGCCTTTCAGAGTAGCTGTCACTGATGTGTTAACACCTTTGTCTGGTCCCCTGCATGAGGAGGGGAGCTGCAGAGCCAAGTCTCTCCCTTCTTACCGCCTTCTCACCTCTTGCTGGAAGGTCATTGTTTTCAGGTTTTATGGAAGAGGAAATAGAGTAAATAAACTGATCTTCAGTGCTACCTGCAGTATCCCTTGTCTGCCTTTGCTACCATTCACAGCACACTTCACCATTTGCTTTGTTCCCTTCGGCCATGCAGCTGGGATGTGTGCCCATGCTCCTGGGTGGGTGCAGTGGCACAGGCTGCCCTTGTTCTTGCTCTGTAAATAAGGCACTTTGGAAATGCAGGTTGTCCCTGGGCATATGGACTGAGACAAATCAGTGGAGCCCAGGGCAGTTGTGCTCTCCCAGCTTTGTAGCAGAGCCTCACTGGCAGCAAGGAAGAGATCTCTGCTCAGGGAATGTGCCTCAGCCTGGCCTGTCATTAGCAGGGGTGGGTCCAGGGGTGTCCTACCTTGCTTCCCAGGGCATGCTAGAAGCCATGCAAACTCCCAGCTCTCCCGTGCCTACACCTCAGGGAGCTGTCAAGAGATGAGTGGGATGTTTTAATATAATGCTAGGAAAGAAACCCACTCACCAAATCGCTCTGCAGCACCTTTCGGTGCCCAGTGCCATCAGCAACACTCAAAATGAGCAGCTGTTAAAGAAATCGGCTGGCTCAGGGCACAAACATATCCCACAGGACGCAGGGACTAGCAGGATTGATGCCTATGGCAAGAAACACACAGCATCCTGCAGACACATCCTGGGGCAGCACCCACACCCACCTGAGACATGGCCCATCAGTCCTCAGACAACATGCAGAGCCACTGTCTTCTGCCACCCATTGTCATCCTTCACCTCCATGTGCAGGCCAGGCCACCCTGCTGGGGACATCCTTCCCCAAACATGGCTGCATTTCAGAGATCTCTCCTTTTCGTTATTAAAAAAGCATATATATTAATATTTAATTGCCTCTAGGATACTGGTATTTTTTCCCAAATGACATTTAAATGAACATTTTGTCGTGTAATTCTGCATTTTCCTCATGTATTAGTTTTAGTACAAGATAAAAAAAAAAAAAAAAAATGGTCTCTGGGTTGACTTTTGTTCCCCCTCATTCACTCTGCAAGAAGTGGGAGGGGGGATCTGCAATCTCAAAGGGGAAATGTGGCTTTTTTTCCATCATTTTTCAGCCTTCTCAAGATTGGCAGATTCCCTAGTTCCCCACAGCTGGGCTGCGTGAGCTCATGGATTTCTTGCTGTTCCCTCTGCACACAGCCCTGGCCTTGATCTGGTTTCCTAATGGAAAGGGGACTGTCTGCCATGGTTCCTGACCCCCCAAGCTTTCCAACAGACTGCCAAATTTCAGGAAGCTTGAGGACTTGGCAAGCTTTGTACAGTTTGCTCTGAGCATCCCCAGGGAAGGAGCACTGCAGGGTGAGCACAACCTCTCTAGGACACCAGAGAAGCCACCTGTGAGTCAGAACAAAGGGAAACAAGTCCCATCACCAGACCCAGGGGCTTAAACCTGTCAGGAGCTGCTACTGGTCCCACTGCCAAGCCAGGAAGGGGCTGCCCACAAATTCCTGCCTGCTCCCCCATGCCACCAAGGCCCCAGAGGTGCAAGCCATCCAGATGGACTCAAGCAATCACAGGGTTTGGTTCCAGTACAGCTCAAGTGGTTTTCTTTTAATCCCAGAGAAGTGAAATGCAACATTTGTTCAAGTTGGTAATAACATCCAGAGACAGAAGTCCAAGCCCCCTACTCAATAAAGTCATTTGTGTTTAAGGCACTCTGCAAAACCAGCTTTCCTCTTCTTCCGATTTTCCCCATGCGGCAGCAGAATACCTGTAGGTATATACCTGGTTTGGTCTTTTCTCCATAGTGACCCCCATACATCCTGGCTCTTCTCACCGTCTCCAAGAACTGGCAACAGCAAATCCAATGGGAGATGAACGGAGAAACGCCAGGAGGCTGGGTCAATAAATACAGACAGGCACGGCACGGGAGGGAGCACAGTGCCTGGGCAAGGGGCACAGGGGCTTCGAGCTTCTGCAGGAAGGGGACAGGCACTGGGTGTCCTCNTGCAAACAATTTTTGCAAACTTTTTTTTTTTTTTAAACCCAGGGAAAAGCCCATGAAGGCAACCCACACATCAAACACAGTCCAGTGCATCAGATCCAGCCGGTGGAGGAGTGGGCATGGAAGCCTGGCAGAAGTCCAGAGGGGGGGAGATGGGCATGGCCCCAAGGCTTAGCCAGA
>VWZY01011312.1:45524-62881 GCA_013399075.1 Chloroceryle aenea | reverse complement strand
TAGCTGGATTTGGGGGGGTTTGTTTCATCCTTAGACTACAGGGGGGGGTGTGTGCAGAAAATTGGAGGTCATCATAGAATCAGAGAATGGTGGGGGTTGGAAGGGAGCTCTGGAGAGCATTGAGTCCAACCCCCCTGCCACAGCAGGGTCACCCAGGGCAGCCCACACAGGAACACGGGGTGGGAAGTGGGACACAGAGGGATCACAACGCACGAGCCCTCATTGGCAATCCCATCATTGCCTTATTTCTGCCAAGTCCCAGGGGAGAGGATCTAGCACTGGGTTCACAGAGTGCTCCAGAAGATCCTAGGTGCTACGATTGGAAAGATGGAAAGCAAGCAGCCTTACCTGCAATGAGTGAAGGTGGCTCCATAAAGGGCTTCACTGAAGTCACGAATGTGGTCATGCTCTGAGTTTTATTAAACAGTTCTTCCTGGCTTTCACCATCCCTTCTGCTGTGTTCCTGAGGCTGCAAATATCCTTGGAGCTGCCTGTTGATTTCAGCTGCCTCCAGACCTGTAAATTTAATTGCTGGGTGAGTGAGGATGAAATCTGGTGCCACGTTATGAAAGACACCATGCTTTGAGGAATGGTTGTAGCTCAACAAGATTACTGCCACAGCACAATGCAGTGTGGGTGACAAGTCACAACACAATGTTTCGTTGGCCAAAGCCCACAGATGACTGGGGTACCTGGTCAAGGTAGGAAACCTGTTTCCAAATCACATCTATTCCAGAAAAGGGCAAGCAATTAAGAGGAGGTTGCACTGTCTACTGTCTTCTCAAGGGAGAAGGGGATCATGGGATCATTTTGGTTGGAAGAGACCTTTCAGATGCTGTGGTGAGGAGCCATTCCCAGTTCTAATGATGACCTTGAAATGTAGTAGGAAACATTCAGATTAGCTGAGCTATCCTGGGGTAACCGAGGCATTAAGGCTGAGCTGGCAGATACAACCTATGAGACACCTGTGTCCACAGAGAAGATCCAGCAGGATATGTAATCTGGTTTATGTATGGACAACTAGATCAACACCCAGGGATGAGGATCAGATCCAGAGCTGGCGACTTTCTTCTATGTGCCTTCATGTGAGCTGAGTGTCTTCAAAATCTACTATGGTCAGCTGAGATCTAAAACCTGTCTCAGTATCTCCCACATGAAAACGAGGCCCTAAATCATTTGCCTGCATGTAGACAAAGACATGGAAGAACTAAATCCTCCCTGGAGCACAGAGGATGGGCTCTTGAGTGAACACAAGGATCTGCCTTGGCATTGCAAGTTGGTTATCCAGACCCCATGGGCCATATGGATTAGACATCCACAATGGGAGTTTAAGTGATGAATGATCTGCACTGTAGGCACCTCTCTGGAGCTCATCGTGTTGATATTTTGGGGTGGTGGACCAACAGGATCTGTTTTGTGGGTGGGGAGAGATGTTCCTGTGGGTGCAGCTTTTAAAGTGTCAGGGATAGCTTTGATCCTGTCTTGCAGTGTCCAGGGAGTGTGTCAGGAGTGGGGCAGCTTTCTGCTGGCCCTCAGGTAGCTGGACATCTTGGGGGTTGAGAAAAGTGTAGTCCCCAAAGCCTGACAACCTTGTGATGTTGGGATTCTGGGGTAAAGCACCCCAAGATGTGGTGGCTTTTGCCACCCTTGTGGTGCTGGTTGGCAGTTATTCACTGCTGGAGAGGAGAGGTCTGTGTGTCAACAAGGGCCACGGAGTAGATGAGAATTAAAAGGTTGTTATTATGAAAACCACAGCTCCAAACTTGCCCCCTGTGACCCAGAGCCTTTCTCCAATCAGCAGAGAAACAGGGAGGAGCAGGGAGCAAAGCTCTGCTGGCAAAACCTTCAGGAGGAAACAGGAAGAGAGAAGGTTTAAAGTGAAAAAAAAATAAGAGTTTGAGTAGGAGGTCAGGACTGTGGCAGGGACCTCGTGACCCAGAAGCCTGTGCTTGTCTCTGAGCGTGGTGAGGGGATGCATCTGCACTTGCTGCTAATGGGGTGATATTTGCTCTGCCAGCCAGCGTGTGCCAGCACTCAAATTGCTCCAATTTAGTTGCTGGCAGGTGTCAGAGAGGTGGCCCCAAGTGTGGCTCTCCTGTCGACTTACCGCATCTGCCTCTCATTTCGCTCCTGACCACCTCCTTCACCTCTTCCTCCTGTGCCACGGGAGGGGAGAAGAGGTTAGCAGTGATTTTCTACCCCGAGATCATCTCTGCTGTCTGTCCCATCCCAACTCTGCTTGCCCCAACACAGGTGGCTTCTGGTGAAGCTTGGCCATGGCCGAAATCAGTGACACACATTTGGTGTCACAGGGACCTCAGTTCAAGACCCGTGGCCCAGAAAGGAAACGATTCCTTTTGCAAATCCATGGCCATCCTGTAGCCAGCTCCTCTGAGGAGCTGTGATCCCCAGCCCAATGTGAGGACCATGGCACACCTCAATCCTGTGCTGGCTTTCCAGTGAGTCTCCCCACCCTTTGGGCACTGTTGTATTAGATTCAGATGAGATGTAGCTGCACCTCATTTTGTTCTTCTCTACCTCCTTATCAGCTGACACCATTCCCCACAGAACAAGCCCTCTGGTGTCATAGATTTTGAGTGTATCTTTCACCTTTGGGCCAACCAGCTGCCACTGTTTCACTTGGGCATCTTTCATGTGTGATGGATGGTGTCCTGCCCATGCTTCACGTGGTCAGCACATCTTATCCTTTGTAGGGATGACAAATTCTGGGGCACTTCCTACATAGGAAGCTGGGTTTCAGCAGCTCACACATGGGCACCTTTACCATAACACCCAAGCTAAAACTAATCCTCTCTGGCTTCCACACACTGGAAAGATGACAGTACTGTGTCCTATCAGTCAAATAACACAAATCACATCCCCTCAGGCAACAGGATGGACACCCTTATTTTAGGGGAGCTGCAACAGGGATTTTGCCCTGAGCCATAGGGGTCAACCACTCCTTCTTCTTCAGGATCTGGAAATGCAGAGCAGAAGCTTTTGCAGCAATGGCATCTCCCCAATCACTTTGAAAACATTTCTCTCTCCTGCTTTTTCTTCATATTAGATCAGCCCTGGGGCCTTGCCACTGATCCTAATCTGCCAAGCAGCAGTTCGAAGCATCATGGGGAGGATGGGAGAAGGGAAATGTGTCGTATCCTACAGCCTAGAGCTGTTCCCACCCCAGCCTGTGCGGATCTGACGTCTCTGGGTAATGGCCAATGCTCTCATTTCCCAGATATTCTCTGAATGAATCTGTTTCTCAGCATTTCCCTCCTTCCCTGCACCTCTTAGGGGCAGTTTGCCCTATTTTCTCTATTCAGGTCTGTGTAATAGCATGTGATCTTGGACTAAAGTACTCACAGAAAGCCCAGGATCTCCTTTCTCTCCTTTCTGGCCAGCAGGACCATTTTCACCCTGTTAAAAACACTTAAGTCATTACAAAAGATCAGTAGAATGACCATTAAATGCTCCAAGAATAAGTGCACCTTAGACAGGGACAGATACTCCAGGAAGGGAAATGGGGGAGAAAAAAAATCTCCTATGTTTTTCTATAAATTTTAGGGTTATCTGTGAGTAGCTCACTGAGGAGAAAGGAGCAGACTCATCCATGTGCAAGGAAGTCAGCAGAGAGTAGGGTGCAAGCTCCTAGATTTTCTGGGACAAACAGTACTGATGTTAGCAGCAGCAGTTTAAGTTGGGCTGCTTTGCAATTTCTGAGGGACCATCTCAGACCAAAGGCTGAGATGGATCCGTGGAGAGGAATTGGCCTCCAGAGAACCTCTGGGAGCCAGACCAGGCAGAAGATTGCAGCTGGGATTGTGATTCCAGTGTGGAAAAGATGAAACATGGGGAGATGCTTAGGTTTGCCAACAGAACATTCTGAAAATACCTTGAAAACTTTTCAGCTCAGAATGGGTTAAAACTGGGGTTATTGATTTAAAATATATAAAAATATTAAAGGAAAAAGAGGATGAGAAGAATGATCTAAATTAAAGATGTAATGGTAATTTTTCTCCATCCATGCTCACATACTGGAGCTTACTGGGCTGGAGCATGAGGAGAACTCACTTTACCCTCCACCAACACATGGGACCTACTTCAAAGCCACCACCTGATGCAAAAACCACCTTGAGACAGTGTTGGTGGGACCTGCAGCATGCAGACCTGATCTGGAATAGGGGTTGCAGGTGGTGTTCTTGAGCTAAAGCTCTTGTTTGTACTCTCTGATGGGCACTAAAAGGCTGAACATTGCCCCTCAGTGCTGAAGTACTACACTGGGTATTGTTTTACTCCTGCAGGGTGGTGAGGAACCTCACTGGGGGGTGAGGTTGGCTCATCCCCAGACTGACCATTGCTCCTTTTTGCCCATCCATGCCTGGGGGTCCCCTGAGGCAGAGCTGAGATCTTCCTCTTTTCCCTCGTGGACCCTGGAGAGGAAGAGGAGAGCTCAGTTAGAAGTGTCTGGTCACCTTCCAGAGATAGCCCACACCACTGGTTGAGGTTATCTCCCTAAAGCTCAAGCCTGGACATCAGTAAGAATCACAGAATCACAGCCAAGGATCATCTGGTCCAACCTCTCTTGGCAAAAGCTTGGTCCAGACAAGCTGCCTAGCTGCCTCCTGCCCAGCTGAATCTTCAAAGTGTCCACTGCTGGGGACTCCATCACTTCTCTGGGGAGGTTATTCCAATGGCTGATTGTTCTCAGTGTGAAAAAATGCAAGAAGGGCTTGCAGATGGAGACAATACCTTCCCACATTAGACATGAGGGTGGCCTCACTGCTGCAGTTCAGACCCAGGGATTTTCTATTTTAATTTAGGGAAAAGACAAGTAGCAGTGTGGGTGGAGAAAGCAGCATCTCACAGTCTCTCTTTAATCAGCATCCAAACAAAATCCATTCATCATCTCACGCCCGGCTTTCTGAGCACGCAGCAGTCGTAACTGCCCAAGCAAAACCTTCCAGCCTCTTTAATCATACATGAGGGGAATCTCATCCCTTTGGCTCCTTCCTCCTGTCTGTGATTCTTTTGATACATTTTTCATTGCAAGGTACAGCCCAGGGGAGCAAGGGAAAGAAGAATAATGCCGCTGCTGCGGTCTGAAGCTGGATCTAGCCCATTTTTTATTGTTCTGGAAGGGTCTTTCTGCACCTTCTACCCTTTTAGAGGAGGGCTTGGGGACAGTCTTGCCTATAATGGAACACTGGAACAGGTTGCCCAGCAAGGTGGTGGAGGCCCCATCCCTGGAGTCATTCAAGGCCAGGCTTGATGAGGCTCTGAGCACCCTGCTCTGGCTGCAGATGGCCCTGCTCTCTGCAGGGGGGTTGGACCAGATGACCTTGGAAGGTCCCTTCCAACTCAGTACATCCTATGAATCTATGATCCCATGATTCTGTGAACCCCTGATTCCATCATTCTATGATTCTATCACCCTGTCAGTGATGGAGCACTGGGTGGGATTCAGCTCTAGCCACAGGCTGCTGAACAATGCTGCTGGGCCAGAGCATCCTCTGTGCTCTTGTACCAAAGAGCAGATTGCTCTGGGTCAAGCCTTTATTGGATGGTGTCTCAGGACACAATACAGATGTTCAATCTGACCATCAGTGCCATGTGGACCTGCTGCATTTTCCCTTCCTTAGCCACTTCTTCCCTAAGGCTTTAAATCCAAAGTTGGGTAATTTTTGTTTTGTGCCTCCAAAGAGTAGGGCATGGGCCTTCCCAAGAGATGTTCTTCTCTGTAGGGGGGAAAACCAGGTTAAGAATCATTAAAGCCCACACAGACACCTTTATACCACCCAAGTCAGAAGTCCTGCAAGGGGCTTCAGGACAGGGAGAACACTGAGACCCCAGAGAAGTGATCTAGAAAAACTAGAGAAACAGCCTCAAGATGCACCAGGAGAGGTTTAGGTTAGAGCTGAGGAACAATTTCTTCCCCCCACCCCTGCAGGGCTGTCCAGGGCTGTCCCAGGCTGCCCAGGGCAGGGGGGGAGTCCCCATGACCCCTGGAGGGGTTTCCAAGCCCCCCGTGGAGCTGTGGTGCTGAGGGCCAGGGGTCAGTGGTGCCCTGGTGGTGCTGGGGGAGTGGCTGGGTTTGATGATCTGAAAGGTCTCTTCCACCCAAAATGATTTTATGATAATCACTAGTGATGGGAGTTTGAATTATTTGGCTGAAATGATTCAGCAGAGCGTAACAGATTAAAGGAGAAAATCCTGCCACAGTCTCTACCTTCTTTCCTTGTTTTCAAAGCAGCAGCAGCACAGTCTAGTTCTCATTTAGCTGAAACTCCAGCATTTTACAAACCATGTGTGTGTGTGTTTGTGTGCATACAGTCCTCACACACACAAGGATTAAATCCTTACACACACTTATAGAGGCCTACAGCACCCGAGGGTGAAACATGGCACACCATGTATCTGCCAGAGGCACAGGCTGGCAGGAGTGACAGCAGGGTTGTCCCTCACATGGATTACTGATTCCACTGAGGAATCATTCCAGGTCAGGCTGGCTGGGGCTCTGAGCACCCTGCTCTGGCTGCAGATGGCCCTGCTCCCTGCAGGGGGGTTGCACCAGATGACCTTGCAAGGTCCCTTCCCACCCAAACCAGTCTGGAATTCTGTGGTTCTACAACAGTTGGTCTTTCAGGTAGTTACCCAACTCCAGCTTTTATTTTGTTCTCGGTTCTTTCATATTTATTTATGTTTTGTCTTGTCCATGCCTGAAACTCAGCCAGTCCCACCAGCACAAATGAGAAGGGTATTTTCATTTCCAGCCTACTTGGACTTGAAAAGTTCTTTGTTACTTCATGGATGCTGTCTAAGGGCAGGTGATTAACATTAATCTCTAGCATTGCCCCTCCGAATCGTGTTGGCAGCAGCAAGACACTCTTCATTACCATAGGATCTGGGGGCAGCATGTTCCTGCTCATAAACAGTATTAGCATGTCTCATTTCCAAGTCTTTTTGTTGTATTTCAAAAGGTGCCCAGCATGTCTTGCATGCTATACCACTTATTAAGTATGGCCCACAAATGGGGTCTGAAAGCCACCAGCTCCTTATGAAACCTTGGCATCCTGCTCCCTAGATAATTAGGAGCAGAAGGGGTGTGCTGGATGCTCTGATAATGTGGAATTATCAGCCTTCCTTTCTTCACTGAGAGGTCACATCTTACACTGAGAAGAAGGGAGGAAAGGAAAAAAAAATCTCTGGTGATAAATACACCAAGAGATTAAGTACATTACAGAATCACAGGATCCCAGCAGGGTGGGGTGGGCAGGGCCCTCTGGGGATGCTCTGGGGCCACCCCCCTGCTGCACCCAGCAGGGGCACCTGGTCCAGGGGGGTTGGGAATCTCTCCAGAGCAGGAGACTCCACAGCCTCTCTGGGCAGCCTGGCACAGCCTCTGACACCCTCGCAGCAAAGAAGTTTTGGATGAAGTCTCCTGGGTTCCAGTTTGACCAAGCTGAGCAAGATCCCACAGAAAACCAGCAGACTTTGCAGCCATCTCAACATGGGAGACATCAGGTGCCAGCTTCTAAGGAGTTGGGGGAGATGTACATGTACATGGTGACATGTGGGGACACATCTGGGGTGCTGTGTCATGTAAGGATATAAGCTGTAGATCTCACCACAGTCCAGGGCATGCTACAGACCACTTGCTGCTCACCTGTGGCCCTGGTTCACCCTGTGGCCCTTGAGGTCCATCTGGTCCAGCAGCTCCAGTCTTCCCAGGCCATCCCATTTGTCCTTTGAAGCCTGCCAAGCCAGGAACTCCCTTGGCCCCCTGAGAAGAGTCGAAGCACAGATGAGTTTAGAGTCAAACCTTACCCAAATACCTTCACTGGCAATAAGGGGAGACCATTTACCATTACCATCTTCAGCAGTGGCTGAAAGCAGATGGCTGTGGGAGAGGAGAACAGGAGAGGAAGGGGGATGATATTTCCCAATCCCAGCCTCCAACTATTCACAGCTCAGAGGCTTAGTGAGCCTGAGGTGTTGCTTAGCACAAGACAAACCCTTAGGGTTTGACTCAGAGACCATCAGGGGATGAGGACCAGGAGAGTTGTTATCAGTAAAAGCAATGAATACTTTAAGATCCCAAATCAGCTGGAGATCAGATGGTGGAGATGAATTGAGAAGGGCATCAGGGGCTGGAAAATGCCAAAAGACTTTTTTTTTTCCCTGAAACCAGTCACTTTTTTAACTGAAATCCCTTCCCCCTTCTCCCACTCCCCTTTTTTTTCCCCCCCTTTATGGAAAGGTACAGATTTTAGACTTGTCCTTTTAGGTTTTGTACATCATCAGAGGGTGAATTTAAGGAGAACTCCCTCTCCTGCCCTTTCCAGCTTCAGCCCCAGCCCTAATGCTCCAGATGGTTGACATTTGCCCACTGGAAAGGGTACCTCTGATGTAGAAACTGTGTAATTTTGTTAAGCCAACCTGATGGATGTGGGATTTATTCTCTTACAAATGGCAGCTCGATGCATTGTGTTGAGTACAAACCTTTTCTCCCTTCTCCCCAGGAATCCCCGAGGCACCATCGTCCCCTGATCTTCCCTGTTCACCCTGGAAGGAGCCAAGATAGAATCATGGTCAGTGTGGACATGGTAAGGTTGTAATTTGCTGAATGAACCAACTTTTCTTTGGATTACAGTATTATTTATGGAGTGTGACTCAGTGGGGGTACTGAAGAGACTGAAAGAAATCTCATTAAAAAACTCCACTGCTTGTCATGGGTGATAGAGTCTGTGGAGCATCAGGGCTGGAGTGGATGAAGCCAGCTGTCCCCATCCCAGTGTCCAAGCATCTTCACCCAGATCTATACTGGTTTCTAGGAACAGAAACAGGATAACCCCACTTGTGCCCTTTGAAAGAAGGAAGTATGTTGCAGAGGTGGATTTGCAGCATCTGCAAAGCTTTTTGGAAACCTCTTAGCTGTGTGCAGATGCATCATTGAGATACCCACCTTTGGTCCATATGGTCCATCTGATCCTGGGACCCCTGGTTTTCCAGGACTGCCAATTTCTCCCTGTGGATGAAAAAGAAGCAGTGGATGGGTTGTAAGCACCAAAAAAAAAAAACAAACCAACAAACAACTTTGGGAAAACTGGGTCCAAAAAGGCAAAGTAAATGGCACTTGGGGGGGCAACATGATGACACTCAAGAAAGCCTAAATATAGGCAAAGTGTAACTTCAGACCAGGATAAATTTAAATTTTAGACTATCCTGACTCCAAGCCCACTTACATGAAATTAGGTGTGAAATTCACTGAACAGTGCTTCATTTACCCAACAGACCAAGGCTGATAGAGGAAAATATTAATAACAACAACAATAATAATAACACATCCCATTGGCTCAGCTATCAAGGGCTCCCTTACTTCTTATCAAGGTTTTTGAAACCCTTCCTAAAAGGACCGTTAAGAGTCATTATCCCTGTTTGCAGAGGAAGGACTAATGGTGCTGACAATCTGGGATGATGTGCCCAGCAGTAATTGTGAATCAAGTCCAGGCAGTTGCTAAGACACAGACCAGGAGGGGATTTGGGCAGGGTCTGTTAGGTGTTTTACCCCAGATTATCAGCTTTAGAACCTCCTCATCTCTGCTCTCCCTGCTCTGCATGGCCATGTTCCTCTGTGCTGCAGCCCTGTGCTATCAAGAGGGACTTCTGCCAGAGTTAGGGGGGTTTCTTCATACCTGATGCCATCTTAGTGATGAGGGGGAAACAGAGAGGGAAATGGGGCACCTAGAGGAGGACATACAACTGGGCTTAGCTCACCTTGATGCCTTTGACTCCGTAAGCGCCGATGCGTCCTGGAAGCCCTCGGAAACCCTGAGGATAAAGCAGGTGATGTTAAATCAAGGTGAGGGCAGGAGAGAGGAACTCTGTGTGTGCCCAGGGCTGACCCTGATGAAGTGCTCCAAGGCTCTCTCTTGCTTGAAGCATCCTTCCCCACTGACCTCATGGCAGCCTGGAGCCTCAGCACACTTCTCTGCTTGTCCTAAGATTTGTTTGGGTTTGAGAGGAATTGTGATTGAGAGGATTGNGAGGTTGGAAGGGAGCTCTGGAAGACATCTTGTCCAACTCCCCCACTCACAGAGTCAGCTAAAGATAGTTGACCATCATCATGTTCGGAGAGCCTGTGAGTAACTCCAAGGATGGAGATTTTACAGGATCTCACCCATCTCCTACCTTTACTCCTTTCTGCCCAATGTCACCAGTGGTCCCAGTATCACCTTTCTCTCCCTATGTAAAAAAAACCCAACAATCAACACACAAAGATTTCATGTGCAGCCTGAAAGACACAGAACACAGCCCTGGTGATAGCATCACCTTGTATTTATCTTGTGCTTTTAACCATCAGAGGCTCCTTGAAAATGTGCAGATCATGCTCATCATGTTGCTAGAAATGCAGCCAGCTCTAGAGTGGGACATTGCAGATGAGTGACTGTGACAGGGCTTCTAGTGAAGCAGGACTAAATGCTCAAGAGTTGCCACAGCATCTGTAGATTATGCAGGGCAATGTTTGGAGAACCACCCTTGAGGACCCGTGTGTTGGAGTGAAGGTTGCTGAGGTTTGGGAGCTAATGGACTGGCAACAATCATGAGAACCCTCACTGTGGAGATGTTAGATGGTCTCCCTCAGTTCTTTTGCTGGTCACTGCCCCTGGAAATTGAGTCTGTTGTTCAAAATCTGGACCCTTCAGGCACTGCCTGAATGATCTAGAGGATGCTCATTAATTTCAGAGAGATCTTCTCCTGCTCCTTCTCAAAACCTGCTGATTTCTTTTATCTTGTGGGAAAACAAGAGAAAACCCACCAGATTTCAGCTTCTTTCTAGGAAGTAAAGTGAAGACAACTTCACAACAAGCATCACTTGGAGATGGTTTCAGTAAAAGGGGCCCAAGTCTCATCCATGTGCAGGCTCTTACTTGGGGACAAGTGAAGCACCCTGTTGGGAGAGAGAACCACCTCATCCCAGGAGAGTGAGGTCCCTAAGGGCTTTAGCAAATGCTTGCTTTGCTCCCTGCTCTCTCCATCAGGCAGGTCAGCAGCAAGGAGAACTGGACCTGCTACATGAGGGACCTTGACATTTGGGCCTTGGTAAGTAACAAAGAAAATCTCGTGCTGAAAAACATGGGAAAAGTTAGAACCCTGTTGCTAGAGACAGTGACAGATTCTCTGCTGGAATCCAGAGAGTGGCTCCTCCTAAAAATCAGGCCAGGGTGTGCATTGGAGACTTCTCCAGGAGGTTTAGGGGGTGATTTCATCAGTTTTGGAAGAGACACTGAGCAAGAACATGACTCCAGTAATGAGGCATGTAGGGTGTGCAGGACAAGAAATAAACTTGTGTCAAGACAGACACAGAGCCACTTTCTACTTGCCAAATGAATCTTGTCCTTTCTTGCTACTCACCGGCTTCCCCTTCTGCCCCTGGAGACCTCTGTCACCTTTGGCTCCCTTGGTTCCATCCTTCCCACTGAGACCTGCTGCACCCTGTCAGAAAGAGAAGAAAAATTAACTTCTGTGTCAGCTCTTGCAGGGAAGGTGACTGAAGATGGTCATCAGGATGGAAACGCAATAGTAAGAGCCTGAGTTTCATGTTCCCACAGTCACAGTATCTCAGCACGGTGAGANCCTGTGGCTGAAAATAGGAGCAAGGTCATTAATCAGGTGGCATCACACCAAGAGAGACTTCTGGGATGCACACAGTCCTGAGCACTGTGCCTGCATCTTCAGACCCAGTGGAGGTGCTGGAAAGTAGCAGTGGGTGGTGGAATTTGGTTTGCTGAATGAGCAGATGCAGACATGGGGTTGCTCACAGCTGCAGTTCAGAGAAGATCTTCCTTCTGGGGAGCTGAGAACCAAAAGAGAGATCCTCATCCAGCCCAGACTTGTGAGCAATGCTGGACAGAGGTGGTCCTCCAAAGAAAATAACTGTTTTCAGAAGCTGTATGTGAAATGATATTGGATTAATCCTCACTTGGGACACTGATTGCACAGGGCTCAGCTCACTCAGAAGAACCAACCAGGTGCTCCTTCATGGCTCTGCAGGTCATACCTGGGTCAGGTAAAGTCCACCTTCCCCAAGCACTGCCTACACTACAGGCACAAACATTTCATGCAAGCTCTTTATTTACTAGTGACTATTTATTGACACGATCAATATCAAGTTCCATCTGAGGGACTAAATGGATCATAAACCCTGAGCTAACTAGAGTTTGTTTACTAGTACAGATTGCTTGCTTGGAGAGTAATAAACCTTCTGGTTTGATGGTTAAATCTCATAAGCCCAGGTGTCAAGTGCCTGGCATTTCTGAGATAGTTTTGGACTGGATACAGATCCACCTGGCTGGGGATTTACACACTTGTATCCAAGGGGATGGGTTAAAAAGCTTATTCTTGAGCATTTCCTTATCCTGAAGGAACATGACACTAGTTAAAGATTTCCCAGTTATCACAGAATCATGGAACAGTTTGGGTTGGGGAGGATGTTTAAAGGTCACCTATTTCCAAACCCCTTGCCATGGACAGGGACACCTCCCACTAGAGCAGGGTGCTCAAGTTCCCATCCAACCTGGGCTTGAACACCTCCAGTGATGAAGTGCTGATGCTGGGTTTGTCCCTGCTTCACCTGGGGAGGGAAGCAGGTCAGAGAGGTGATAGTTTTCAAGGCCATCTGCACCCAGGACAAGAAAAAGATGAAACAGGAGGGTAAAAAAAAACCCAAAACACAAAAAAAAAGAAAGAGGGAGAGGGAAATGTTTGAGCACTAGGCAAGGAAAAGAATCTGAATGGAAATTTGTTCCCTCAGATTTACATCGTGTCTTCTGCCAGACAAATAAAGGCTGGGCAATAAAAGCCAGTAAAATGTCAGTTTAAAGGCAATTACTGGTGGAGTACTGGAAATGGCTCTGGCTATTTGGTGCTGTTATTAAAGTGTTGCTGGAACAGGCTTCATTTAACTGCAAAGACACCGGGTACCACGAAGGCACCGTAAGGCAGAGGCTTAGTCATAATCCTGAGCGCTGGCTGTGACGCAGAGCAGCCGAGGCAAACTTGAGCAGCTGAGGATCTTTGCTTCCAGGCACAGATTCTGGTGAAGTTTTGGGCTGGAGCCAGGGAGGAGGCTACCTTGTCTCCAGGCTTATCCTTTCCACTCCAACGCAGATGAACGGAGCTGGGGAATTAGCTGGGTCACCCTGGGAGAGTGTGAAACCCATTAGCAGAAACACCACCCCAGTGCTGCACCCCAGAAGGATCACTCCATTTGAAGACACACATCAAAGGGCTAATGCATTTCCAAACCCTGCTGTAGGCTGCTACCTCTGCTGAAAGGTTTCCCACCTCCTGGGCTTCGGTGCTCAATATTTGATGGGATGATGCATATGAAGTAGCTGGGAGTCTCAGCCTCCGAGTTTTGTCTGTGTTTTTATCCCTTCCCTGCTGTGTCTTTTGTCTAGACAGAGCCACCCACAATTGTTTGCTGCAATCCTGAGCATCCTCCCCAGAGCAATCCTCTCTTGGTATGGCAGCTTCCCCTGGTCCTCACAGCCATTCTCAGGCACTGCATCTCAGAGATGGGTCAGCCTGATGCCCTACTGCAAAGATTCCAAGGTATCCTAGGCAGATTCATCAGATCTGCCTAACTTCTCTGTGACCAGTCTGGACTCAGAAGTGCTCAAGACACATCAAGACATTCTCCTAGGGGAAGAACTTCTTAGGAGGTGGCTTTTTCAACTCTTGAGTAGGCAGAGACACCTCTTGTCAAGCCCAGGGCAGACCCCCACACATCATCTCTCCTCTTCTCTGGCATGAAATGGCCCAGTGCTCAAAAGGCCACATGGGCTGACCTAATTCCCCATGCAGCCAAGGGATGCAGGTAGAGCTTTCTTGTCAGTACCTCTTCAGAGCTGCCTACTGGCCATTCTTACCTACAGCAAGAGCTCTTATGCTCTTACATCTATGGCAAAGTCAAATTCCTGCTTATAACCACTGTCACACCTATTGCCCACTGGGAACTTGATTATCACTTGGGTTTTTTTTGTAGATCAGGGTTTTCAGACCCTGCAGACCTCTGTCTGGTTTTGACTGTAGCACTGTGCTCTGTAACAGTGACAAAAGACTGTCCTTTAGCCTTTCTGGACTGGCCACATATAGCATCAGACTGTCCCAGTGTTAACCAGGATCCCCTGCCATGATCTCACTTCTTGGTTTATCTTCAGGTGTGCAGCCTGCTGTTCATATCTTGTGAACTCCATCACTCTTAATGATCAAGGTGGCACAAAAAATCCTGGATTTCTCCCATTCTTCCCATAACTCACATGCTGGTGGCTCTGCTCCAGCACAGGCTCTGGCAGGCATTGAAGAATGAAGCACATTAGAAATGGTTCTGAGAGCGAAAGCAGAAGGTCCAGGGAGCTAGGAGAGTTTCCACCCTCCAAGAAAGCTGAAGCAGGACACCCTGGGAATAAGCACACGGATGTGTGGATGGTGATACCACACAGACCCTGGCTTCCTCAGCTATAGGGCAAGGATCCAGATGTTTAGCCATCTTCTGGTTGGCTTGCTGCAGCCTGGGCTTGTGATTTTTACTCTCCTGATCCTCTTCATCCCACAGATCATCCTTTGAGCTATCAGTGATATCAGGCTGCTGGCCAAATACAGAGCCCAGCTCACTTAAGGAGGTGATCTCTGAGCTCCAGCTGGTACACCTAGTGAGGAGGACTTCAAATCAGGGTGGAGAGGGCCAAGGAACACTGGTAATTGTAGACCCTGGAAACCCAAAATAGGGAGCAATGTCAAGAGAGAGGGAGAGGGGGATTCATAGCAAGCTGTAGGGAGATAGTGCACAGATAGGGTACAGGTAGACTGGATCAAATAGTGTCTGTCTTCAAGAAAAGGGGAGAAGAGGACTTGGGGGATGCTACATGAGACAGCCTAGTCTGCCCCTCCAGAATAACTCAAGGAAAAAATAATCAAAGTATCTGTGAGCATTTAGAAGATAAAGTGAGAGCTGGGCTTGTGAAGAACATCAGCATGTTGCATCCTAACACTGGTATCCGAAATAGATGATGTGAATCATGCTCTGAGAGTACCCTAAAGCTGCCAATAAACCAAGTCTGAGCATGGCTCACTTGGATGTGGAAAGTGAACATGGCAGACACCTAACCTGAGGTCAGATGAATTTCATCCAGGATGTCGTATATCACGGCTCCTCCAACGAGGCTCCAGCTCTGATCTGACTTCTGCAATTTTAGAAATTCAATGAAGGACCAACACCAAGCTCTGTTATCTCAGCCTGCCTAGCTCCAAGCACAGCACAGATAATAGGAGCCTGCACAGCAGAACCCCTAAGTATTTCCAGAAGAAAGATGGCTTTGCTTTCCTCAGATATTGCTTGACAAAATACCACTTTCTGGTAGTTAACTGTAGTTAACTGTAGTTACAGTTGCATGTAGTTACATGTTACAGTTAACTGGTAGTTAACTGGCAGCCTGGGACAGCCCTGGACAGCCCTGCAGGGCTGGGGGGGGAGAAATTGTTCCTCTTGTCCAACCTCAACCTGCCCTGGGGCAGCTGGAGGCCGCTTCCTCTTGTGCTGTCCCTTGTCCCTTGGGAGCAGAGCCTGACCCCCCTGGCTCCAGCCTCCTGTCAGGAGCTGGCAGAGCCAGAAGGGCTCCCCTGAGCCTCCTGCTCTCCAGGCTCCACAAGCCCAGGGCCCTCAGCTGCTCCTCACCCCCCTTGTGCTCCAGCCCCTTCCCCAGCTCCCTTGCCCTTCTCTGGCCACGCTCCAGCCCCTCCAGCTCCTGCTGGGAGTGAGGGGCCCAAACCTGACCCAGGATTAGAGGTGCATCCTCAGTAGATCTTCTCTAGTCCTGCACTACTACTGATTGTCAACTATGGATGCAGGTGTTCACTACAGAGGAATTTCAAAAATTCCCTTTCCCAATGCCTACGTGGGATGATCCCAGATGCTGAGGTCTTACAGCTCATTACAGCCTCACCACTTCAGCAAAGTGCTCAGCAGGTTGTTTATAATTAGGCAGGTATTGAAATACTTCATTGAATGAGGGTCACCTTCTCAGTGAGCCATTACCAGTCTGGATTACATGCTTGTGAATAGTTACCCAGTTGAAACCAGTAATCAGCAGGCAGCTCTGGGTGGCAGTGGAGCCTTCACAGCAACAGATGGTTGCTGAGAACCATCCACGCAGCACCCAAAGAGGCATAATTGGGGAACAGGTTAAGAAAACAGAGATAGATGTTATTGCAGTAAAACAATTGAATACATCTGTTGTTTCCTTGACCTGAGGGAAAGTCCAAGTCACCTTTTGGTGTTCCCTCCCCTACTTTCCCAGATGAAAAGAAATCATCTAGGACTTTTTCTTTCATGTTGGACAACCCTGGAGACTGTTTTTTTTTCATTTGGGAATTCTTCCAGGTGAAATGGTGAAGTTCTAAGATATATAAACACTTATGCAAACCACAATTGCTTTTCTTTTTCTATTTTTTTCCCCAATTGCACTTTGCCAGGAAACAAGATGAACTCATAGATTATCCAGGTCCTCCAGAATAACCATTTTCCTTCTGGCTAGCAACGTACCCACTGAGCACCAAGAAGAGACTTGCAGTGCAGTCTCCTAAGGATATATACATTTCCCATGTCATATACAACCTACAGTCACAAGAGCTGGTTTTCCAGCAAATGCTCTTTGAACGTGGGCTTTGTGGAGCAGCACTGAGCCTCAACCACCTCATCCCATCCTGTAATCCCCACACACTGCCGTGGGGAGAGGATGACCAAGCCCAGTTGCATGCCCGTGACTTTCAAAGGCAGAGAAAGATGCTCCAACTCACAGCAGAGCCTGGCAAGCCTGGTTCTCCTGGGTCCCCCTGGAAGGAAAGAGGTGATGAGTTACCATGGTGAAGAGCTGCATTGCCTCTGGAAACACAGATTTAACATTTTAATCAGTAATTTTGGAGAGGGAATCATAGAATGACAGAATGGTTTGGGTTGGAAGGGACCTTAAAGATCATCTGGTTCCAACCCCCCTGCCATGGCAGGGACACCTCCCACTAGAGCAGGGTGCTCAGAGTCCCATCCAGCCTGGTCTTGAACACTTCAAGGGATGGAACAGCCACAGCTTCCCTGGGAAACCTGTGCCAGGGTCTCAGCATCCTCAGAGTGAAGAACTTCTGCCTAATAGCTAATCTCCCCTCTTTAAAGACCGAAGACATTACCCCTCATCCTATCTAAATAGTCCCTCCTCAGCTTTCTTGTAGCCCCTTCAGATACTGGAAGGCCACAAGAAGGTCTCCCTGGAGCCTTCACTTCTCCAGACTGAACAACCCCAACT
>VWZY01011312.1:16586-45347 GCA_013399075.1 Chloroceryle aenea | reverse complement strand
TGGTTTGGGTTGGAAGGGACCTTAAAGATCATCTGGTTCCAACCCCCCTGCCATGGCAGGGACACCTCCCACTAGAGCAGGGTGCTCAGAGTCCCATCCAGCCTGGTCTTGAACACTTCAAGGGATGGAACAGCCACAGCTTCTCTGGGAAACCTGTGCCAGGGTCTCAGCATCCTCAGAGTGAAGAACTTCTGCCTAATAGCTAATCTACACCTCCCCTCTTTAAAGACTGAAGACATTACCCCTCATCCTATCACTACCAGCTCTTCTAAATAGTCCCTCCTCAGCTTTCTTGTAGCCCCTTCAGATACTGGAAGGCCACAAGAAGGTCTCCCTGGAGCCTTCACTTCTCCAGACTGAACAACCCCAACTGTCTCAGTGCAGAATTATTTCCTGTGAGGAAACTGATGGGATTTTATACATCAGTTCTTGCAGGGTATGGTTTAACAGAGGTATTCACTGTACTCACCTTCTGTCCCACTGGTCCTCTTGTTCCGAAAAGCCCCATCACTCCCTTGGAGCCAGCTTCACCTTTGACTCCCTGAAAGTTTAAAATTCTTGTCAAATACGTTTTGAGTACCTACTGCTCTTAAAGTGACACTTCCCTCAGTAGAAGAACCTGTGGAGATGGCAGAAAGGATGAAAAAAGTACCATTTCTATAGCAGCCTTCAGCCCCAGGGAGCCCAAGTGTCTCTGTGGCAGTCAACAGCAGCCACCAGCTGCAGAATGGCTTGGCAGAAACCTCAGTGAACTGGCCTCAGTTGGTGCCCAGTGATGGGGACTGAAGGAAAACAAGCAGAAAAGGGTCTCAAAGCCTCTGGATGAGCTGCCTCCTTGCAAACACTCAAGAGCAAGACACTGCTGGAGTTACTGATGGTGGAGATACTACTGTGGGGCTCCATCCAAAGACACTCAGTGCAACCACTCGTGGTAAGGACACAACTTGTCTCCTCACAGGGGAGATGCCCACACTGGGTCAGGCCATTCCCACCCTGACTCTGCTGATTTTACAGGTCCCTGTGGGAAATATCAGGAGCTGGGTGTCTAGCTCAGGCAGGGTGTTGCTGTAGTAGACACTTTATTCAGCAGAGTCCCTGTCCTGGGTAGGACTTCTGGAGCAATAAAAGCATTAACATAATATGAAAATAGGTATGATTAGTACATAATCTGTGACTCAGTCCAAGAGTGGGAGAGTGACGTGATTCTTCCCAGCAGAGTGGTGATGGGTTGACACCTGAGACCTCCACAGGGTGCTCTCAAAGAGCAAAAGGAAGAAGGAGGAACTGATGACTCGCTCTGCCACCCAACAGGGGACAGTCCTACGTGAAGACAGGAGCAGAGGAGACAGCCAAGCCTTAACAAGGATGACACAAGAGCTGCAGGGTTTGAAGTAGCATGGGCATCTCTCGGACAGGGAGATGTGGGACCCTTACAGTGCTGCAGTAATTGAAGGATTACTTTTCCCAGAGTGATCCTGTACTGTAGACATGGTCCTAAAACTACTTGACACTCAGTAAACTGGACATGCACCTTGTTCCCAAGCCCCAGCCTTGCATCTTCCTCCCCTTTTCTATGGTAAGAGCTGGGTGAGTGTGTCCCTGCATTGTGTTTTCAGGCAGACACGTGGGAAGGGAGGGTGCAGAGATATCAGTCCTTTCCTCACACATCCAGTGACCTTCTGCTGTCTCTCTCAGTCTCATCAGGAGGTTCATACCTTTTCTCCTACAGGTCCATCCTCTCCCTTCTCGCCTTTGTCTCCATCAAAACCTGGCAGGCCCTGTTCACCCTGAAAGGTAAGACAGAAATCAGTGGATTGTGCCTCTCTCCTGGAAGGACCCAGCTCTCAGCCCCTGGCTCTGGATCAAACTGCTGGTTCTCAGCCCAGATGTGCTTGGTGATGATGCCACCAACACTGGTGAGGGGAAAGCTTAAAGAGTCAAACTTACAGGATCTCCTTTACTGCCTTTATAGCCCTGGGGTCCAAAAGCAGTCATTGGCTCACCCTAGAGAAAGGGGACACAGAGAGATGTGGACGTGTGAACTCATGGGTCCCACTGGATGGAACTGCACGTGCTGTGATGGGAAAAGTGGTAATTCACACAAGTGCAGCAAAGATAAGCACTTCCCAAACTGTGGTCCATGAGCTGGGGAAGGCAAGTGAGCTCCACAGCACAACATGAATTGTTAAGGTTTGTTGTCCTTCACTAAAGGCTGGATGATGAACATGAAGAGAAAAGAAGTCCTGAGGTTTGGCTGTGGCCTCTTGCTCCAAAAAATGTGGGGGCCCACAGTCTAGACATCATGGCTGGAAATGGAGCTGTGCACGGCATGATCCTGAGGTTCCATTCCTGATCTGAGGCTGTCAGAGGTGGGACAGGTTCATATCTGACATGGTGGCTTGGAGTACCCCTCACAGGTAGATTTTGGAAGGTCAGACCCCTAAACTGTCACCCTGAGAGAGCCAGTAGTTACAGGCATGCAGGAACCCCACGGACACATCTGTGCCAAGTCTATTTATCAGCTCAGCAACTGAGGAGGGACAATCCAGTACCTGAAGGAGGCCTACAGGAAAGATGGAGAGGGGCTTCTTATGAGGTCATGTAGTGACAAGACAGAGGCAACAGATGATTTAAACTATAGCAGGGGAGATTTAGGTTGGATATTAGGAAGGAGTTCTTCACTCTGAGGGTAGTGAGATACTGGAACAGGTTGCCCAGGGAAGCTGTCTTATCCCTGGAAGTGCTTAAGACTAGATTGGATGGAGCTTTGAGCAACCTGCTCCAGTGGGAGATGTCCCTGCCCATGGCAGGGGGGTTGGAACGAGATGATCTTTAAGGTCCCTTCCACCTCAAGACATTCTATGATTTCACTCCTCAGAGAGTGAAGAAGCTGTGACAAGGCTATTTCCACGCCAGGAATGGCTTTGCTCTGGCAAAGTGATGTTTGCCTCTCCAAAGTGGTGATGCTGTCCATACTTTGGAGCAAAGGAGGCTGAAGCCACCTTCTAGTGGGCACCTGCAGCCCATCTGAAAAGGGTTCTCCTTCCATCAGTGTTGCAAACATCCCTGCTCAGGGGAACTGTGCCTTGCTGTTGGAGTCTTAACATCCACCCATCGATTGGAACGAGATGATCTTTGACAATCTTTTGCAGTTTATCCCACCCTCAGCATCACCAAAGGACACTGATCAAATTCTGGCTTCATCCATAAGGCTGTATTAAGTTTCCCTGCTCTGGAGGGTCTCTAGCAGAGATGAAATGGGGCTCAATCAATTAGGGGAACACAAGGGAGAATAAAGAACCTGCAGTTTAATCAAATACACAGCACAAGTCCTGGATTCACACAGCTACTCCTGTGTTGATCAAGGGAGAATTAGAAAGAAATTTAAGCTTCAGTCACAGGCAAAAAAACCCAGACTGATTATTCCACCCCCCACCCAACTCCGCTCCTGTTTTATCTCACACTCCACCTTATGTTTTATTAAGGTATTCTTTAGAAAACACATTACACATTCCTTCAGCTTGGAAAGTGTTCAGGGGCCTCTTCACCAAGCAGATTAAGAATTGATTTGTCTCTGGAGCGAGTTCCCTTTGAAAGGAGCTTCCTCAGAGACAAATCGGCCTTAATCATTTAAGACGATGTGACTCAAAGGCAGAATCGTCATGTAGGTTTTCTAAACCTCATTTTCTAACAAGCCATTTCAGCCAGGAAGGAAGTTAACAAAACACTGGGCAGAAGTTCAGCATTTTCTTTGCATTTTCCAGAAGCGCTCGGGGAATTATTTTTGCATTACCTGCTAGGAGCCAGCTCGGGCTCTTTAAGATTGGGGTGAGCTGGTTATACACCCAAATCAGTGGACATTTCCTTCCTCCCTTAAATCACAGGAAGATTTTTTTTGTGCCCCATCAAATAGCTGCTAAAAATGACTTTTTTTTTGGGGGGGGGTTGTTTTGTAGGGTCCTGCCAATACTGACACACGAGCTCAACGTGGAGTGGTGTGTCCAGTGCAAGGATGGCATTGACAAAGTGGACTGAAACTGGTGGAGACCCCTGAGGAGGACGGGGACATCTACGTGACTACCTACATAGGTGGGCAGGGGATGTATCCAGGCTCTCTTGGAGGCAGACAGTGAAGGAACAAGTTGCAAACAAGGGAAACTCTTGTTAGACAGAAGGAAAAATGTCTTCACCCTGGGACTGGCCAGGCAGGGACATAGAGAAGTGCACAATGAGGCCCTGAGCCTCAAATCCTGAAGGTTTCAACTGGATCTTGATCCAGGCAGATGGATGGTACTGCACACAACACCATGAATCAAAAAGTAGGATTTGAAGTCCTCTTTGATGAAAGGCATTTGCATCTGGAACCCTACCTCAGCACTCCACATGGGTGGGCTGTGCTTGCCCACATGGAACAACATGAATCCTGCAAAACCACTAAGACCTCAGGTATTTGAAAACACCTATAAATACTTTTTATCTTTTACACCTCTGGCTTGTAAGATCAGGAACTCAAATGACTGTCCATCTGCTCACTGGTCACTAGAAAATCCTGAAAACCTTTTACCCCAGAAAGTCACCAACTGGAATATCCTTACTCGTTCTCCCTTGGGTCCCAGAAGTCCTCGATCACCCTGAACAGAGAAAAGAAAAAAGGACAGTGAGGGATTCCCTTTTAACTCACACTTCTTGTGCTTCTCAGTCCACTGAGTCACACTCCGAGCCACTGAGCTGGAAGTCAGCTCCTCTGGGCACTCTGCAAAATGATTAGCTCACCACAAGAGATTGTGTTCATCTAGAATTTATTGTGTTGACAAAAAATAAAGAGCTGGAGGACTGAAGTGTTTTGCCTGACTCTGTGCTCAGCACATCCACGATGTGGAGCTATGGCTGGATTTTTACCTCCCAATGGGATGTAGCATCTCCATGCTGCAGGGATGTGCCCATGTTACATATGGCATGGCATCCTATATAATCCAGGATTTCCTGAATTTCAGCCTCAAATCCGGCACGTTTCAATGAGAGTGTATGAAACAGCAGCTGTGCTTGCTAGCTTTTTATAATGGGCATAGTACAAGAGGCTGAAGTGTAGGACTCACTCCTGATGGCATCTCANGCAGGGCTGTCCAGGGCTATCCCAGGCTGCCCAGGGCAGGGTCCCACCGATGCTTCAGGACATCTGCTCTTTAACCATCTTCCCCAACCCTGCTCTGGGTAGAGAAGATGACTGTCACTCACTCTTTCGCCTTTCACACCCGGGAAGCCTTTTAGACCCTGCAAGAACATAAAACAACACATGAAGTTAAATACTAGCCGGGGGAAGGTGTTAGGAATGAGCAGACTCCACTCAGAGCTGCCTCCAAGGATGGGCTCCACCATGGAGAAGCTGCTGGTAGGAATAACACAAGAGCCTCAACTCTCTTTTCCTTTCCCCCAAGTGCAATTTGAGGGGAAGTGAATCACACTGGTACAAAGAGAATATTTAGCCTCAAGCTTCTGCCTGCTGGGTCTTGGGCACAACTCAGCATCTCTTGGCAGATGTATAAGTTTAACCAACATTCCCCATTTTGCAAGCCACTGTGATTTTCATACTGCTAATATTAATCAGAGGCAGCCCCCACCTCTCAGAGAGCATGGGGAAGGGCTGCTCCCAGAGGGCTCCTCCCAGGTGGAGGATGGGGATCCCCAAATGTCCCCTGGGGCAGGTCAGAGCCCCTGGAGAAAGAGCCAGGATGAGAACCACTCCTGGAGAGCTGAAAAGCCATGGTGGTCACCCCAAGTGTAACCACTTTGCAAAAATGGGGACTGGTGATCTATAAATATGCTGAGAGGTGGCACCATCCACCTGTAGACCTGGCAGCTCTTCACAGGGGTGGGCATGGATAGGATGGATAAGGAGACAGAGCCCTGTGGCAGGCTGCCCAGAGAGGCTGTGGAGGCTCCTGCTCTGGAGAGATTCCCAACCCCCCTGGACCCTGCACTGCTGGGCCCCCTGCTCTGGGTGCCCCTGCTGGGTGGAGCAGGGGGGTGGCCCCAGAGCATCTCCAGAGGGCCCTTCCCACCTCCATGGTGCTGGGATTTCCCAAAGGGTACAAACACTCAACTCTGCCATCCCCCTGTGCCCTGCACTGCTGCTCTGACCACTGGGACACATTACCTTGCAAGTCCTCATGGTGTATGGACCAGTCTTGCTGAGAATCACCCCCTCAGGGATAAGATCCCAGGGTGAAACCTGGTACTGCAACCACCCTTGGTCTTCTGCCCACTGAAAGCATCAGCTCATTTTAATTTTTGTCATTGCTCATGGGGATTCTGCCAGCCCTGGGTCCACTGTTGTCCATCCCACAGCAAACAGCCCTCTGTGCTATTGTAACACTCACCATCATGCCCATGGGGCCCCGGACTCCCACGATGCCCTCGTCACCCTGTGAGGATGAAGAGGGGTAATGGTGGCCATCAGCAAAGAGAAATGCAACATGCACAGTCCCAGCTCTGCAAACCAACCCCTGAGGACAACGGGAATCAAGGATGTAGAAGCCCAGATCCTTGGCTCCTTAGAAATGGTCCAACTTCCATCAGGATTAGGTGCTTTAATGCTCCTATGAATCTTGGTCAAAGACCCTAAAGAGCCTTGAGATTATCTGCGTGTGACTGCAGGTAGAGAGTGTTTAGAGAATAATGCTTTGGTCAGATTGAACCTTCAAGCTTTGGCTTCTCCTCAATCTCTGATGCATTTGTGAGATAACTGCACCTGATTTAGCACGATATAAAACACCCCAAAACCATGTCTCTTCCCCTCTGCTGGTACAGAGAGGAACTGGTAGGAGTAACTCAGAAGAAGCCATCTGAGACTGGGTGACCTTGTGTGTTCCTCCTCAAGATGTACTTATATCTGACAAAGGGACAGAGGCCTGAGATGCTTCTGGGACAGAGAGATTTCTTCCTCCAGATTAGAAGACTCAACTAGGTCTTCTGCATGTTCATAACTCATTGCTGAACATGACTTCAGCAAGACTCACCACAGTAAATAAGGCAGCCAGGAATTCCCCTGGAGCTCCTACCACTGACTTCCAGAAGGAAAAGTCCACCAGTCAACTGCTCAAGAGAAGCTTGTGCCTTTGAAGAGCGATGTGAGGCTTCTCTTCACACCCAGCTGTGGTTTCCAGTTGCTGCAGACCCTGTTCTGAACACCCCTTGAAGTGTGCATGGGTCCTTGTGAACCTTGCTACAAGGGATAGCTGTGCTGGGGAGTCTATGAAGTCCACTCATGACCTCCCTAGGTAGATCCTACAAGACTTTAAGATGCTTAGACTCAGGCAATGTCTTGTGAGGCTGAATTTTAGATCTCTCAAATAAAGCAAATGCAATTTGAGATTCTGAGATTCACTTTAGATTTATGCTGGAGTCCTAAGAGCAGAAACATTATTTCATCCTTTCCTTCAGCTCGTGAAGCTTGAGCAAGGTTTAGCCCGGACCTTTCACAGCTGCTGACATTCTCATTAAGTGTTTTGTCTCAGGGGCCTTGTTTGAAGCCTTCTGCTGGCAGATGGGGAGTTTGTCTAAATGGATTGCAGCATAAAATCAGTTTATTTGTGGAACAGCCACAAAGGCAGCAAATAGAAATATAGCCTCTGATTATGACTCAAGAGGGTCTCCCTGGGGTCTTTGCCAGAAGGAGACCAAAACTTCTCAGCAGGATGAGGAAAAGTCAATGTTGCTGCCCCAAGGATGATGGGAGATGGTTTCCCTCTGCTGGGGCAATGGAAGGGAAGAGAGGAATGAGGATAAAAAAACTGGAGGCAGATTTCTCAGTGAGCTTGAAGGGAGCATCCTCAAAGAGTACAAAACCGAGGTAGAGCCTCACCAAGTTGCTAGGATTAAAACATGCAGATGTAGGGGTGTAGATATTGCCCTCAACACTCCCATCCAGCCAGTGAGAGCACAGCCACCACAGTCACTGGGGCCATGCAGTTGGCCAGCCCCACCTGCAATGCTTGAGGGTGTCTAATTATGGAGGACATGCTAATTGCAACCCGAGGACAGATTCTGGTCGGTGCCAGCTCCAGCTGGGCATAGCTGTGTCCATCATCCCCAAATCTGGATGATGAAAAATTAAGGAGGGCTCTGAAATCAGCCCCTTAGGCATCTTCTGAGATGGGTGAGTGGAAGGTGATGGCATAAAGCTGCTTCCAGAAGAAAGCAGGCTGCAAGAAGCCAAGCCAGGAACACTTATGGAGGGACCTACCTGAGGGCCAGGCAGTCCACGAGGACCTCTTGGGCCAGCTGCTCCAACACCAACTTCTCCCTGCAGAACAGAGAACCCCAGAGGTCTAATTTGGACACCACATCACATCATTGCTGATCAGTTTGGTCATGATTTAAATGTCACAGAAAGAGTCAGGAGACTCAATTCCATTCACTTTCTGCTGTTCTCTCTGGAGGATGCTCCAGCAACCATAGTGAAGAAGAGAAAGAAGGTGAAAGAGGAATCAAGTGGCCAAGTGACTGGATAGGGTCAGGGACAAGGAGATAGGAGGGCAGTGGGCTGTCCCACTGCCACTCCAGGATCTCAGCTGCTTGTGACCTGCCTGGAAGGTTGGCACTCACCTTATTGCCTTTGGATCCAGGTGTCCCAGGATTCCCCTGTAGGGCAAAGAAAAGAAAATGGAAGGACTTTACTTTGCTAGTCCTCAGTGTTCTCCAAAGCTGAGGANCCCTGCTGGGATTCTGGGATTCCCGTCCCTGTGCTCCAAGAGGGGAAAAGTGCACCCAGCCCAGCTCCCAAGACCTCAACCTCTCCCTCAGCCATCCCTTTGCTGCTCAAAAGCCACAAGGCCAATGTACAAAAGTCACCTCTTTTCCTGGGGATCCTGATGGTCCCATGGGCCCAGGAAATCCATTCCGGCCTCTCTTCCCACGCACACCCTTGAAAACAAAACCCTTAATGAGGAGAGCACCCTGTGATGGGAAAGGTCCTGTTTTCCCCCCATCCAGACATAAAGCAGGAGCTGGTGGCCCAGCTTGTTCTCACCTTGAGGTGAGAACACAAGACATGCTGTCCCCTCCCTGCACAGCACCTACCTTCTGTCCTGGCAGCCCGGGCACACCTGGAGCCCCTCTGTCCCCCTGTGGCCCAGGGGTGCCGGCATTGCCACGTATGCCCTGGATACCCTGAGCTCCTGGAGGTCCTGGGGCCCCTGGCTCACCCTGTTGAGTGAAGCACAAGGAATTTGGATCTTAGGTGGGATCAACTGCCCCCCTAAAGTCCTGGAGAAAGCCTGGAGCATCAACTTGAATTCACAGGACCAGTACACAGAATTAGGGACATTCCCTCCAGCTCTGGTCCATAAGAGAGGTCCTAGGGTTGGAGAAAGGGATGAACTATGGCTTGCTAAGCAGGGACCCCTTACCTGCAGACCTTCAGAGCTCTCCAGTGAATTCAAACCCTGCAGACCTGCAACATCCTAAGGGGTCAGGCAACACACCCCTGCTGAGAGCACAATTCCCTGGATTGTTTTCCCAGTCATATTTCACAACCTGCTCTAGTTTAAGATGTCCCTGCTCACTGCAGAGGAGGTGGACTAGATAAGCTTTAATGGTCTCTTCCAACACAAACCATTCCATGATTTTATGATATTTATCCTCTGGACATCACCTGTAGAGGCCACAGAGCATTGCCTCCATCCCAGACCTATGTGTGACAGTGCTCCTGCCTTCCCAGGCTGGGACTGGCTGTGGTGCTTTATCTTTGTAGCTACAGCCAGTTCTGTGCTCCATCTAGCAGTGGAAACCAAGGATTACAGAGAGAAGGATTCAAAAACCCCCAAGTAAAATCTGATCTAGAAGAGAACAAAGGCTTACCTTAAATCCAGGTGGCCCAGCCTGGCCAACAGGACCTCTGAACCCAATTCCTGGTTCTCCCTGTGAAGAGAAGAAGGTCAGGAATAATCAAGATCACTCCTTCCACTGTGGGCTCATCAGAATGAGAGCTTGCTTCATGTTGCTTCCTGGCCACACTGATGAAGTCCCTTAGAGCTGATCCTACATAGAGGGTTTCTGGAGAGTCCCCATGGACCATCACATCTCTAGAGGACGTGAAGTCTTATCTGCCCTGGAGAGATAAAGCTGCTGAGAGCAATTAAACAGCTTTAGCAAAGAGGGAGCTGAGTTGCAGGGATATTACAGGAGATGGTATCAGAGGATGGTGGGCGAGACTCTCTCATCTTCTGCCATTACTCATGTATAAGGTGGGTGTCCTGTCTATGTGAACCATCTGGGGTTCCTCCCTAGTCAACAGAGGGACTGGCCACACAGACCTCACATCTCAGGTGGTTATCTGGACACCTCCTCTTCAGATGGGGAGGTTAGGAATGGCAAAAGAGGAGGGAGAGCAGGAGGGAACCTCTTGCAGTGTAAGAAGAGACACCCCTGACTGTGTTGTTCTTTACCTTTTGACCATTTTCACCTCTGTCTCCTTTGGTGCCCTATGAAATAAAGAGAGAGTTACCAAGCCTGTGCAAGAGGTTATGTGAGGTACCACCTCAGGGCAACCCTGAGCAAGAGTAAAGGTTTCCAGTTGTGCTCACAGCCTATGGCAGCACGGAGCAACAGACCCCTCTGACCTCCACCTCTTTTCCCCAGAGGAGATGAGCAGTGGCTGTGTGACTGGGGAGGAGCCAAATGCCCTATGCCAAAGCCACACTGATCCCAGGAAGGATCAGGAAGGTTGGCCCCACAGGTTTTGACTTTGCTATGGCAATCTCCAGGGCTGGATTTGGGTCACTTAGCTGCTGTCGCTGTCCTGCTCCAGCTGCTGATACCAACTCCACAACTCACCTTTTCTCCAGGCTCCCCCATCTCCCCAGGCTGGCCCTGCAAGACAAAAACCAGCCACCTTTCAGCCACCTCCTCTCCTTCATCCTTCCTCCTGCCTCTCCTTCCCTCCCTTCTCATGCCCGTGTCCTCACAATGCTTCACCAGACAGATATTTAAACAGTAACCCATACAAAGTATCCTTCCCCCTTTAGCTGTGCCTTCTAATAACCCTTGTCTGCCTTTCTTCTGACTATCTGGGTTCCACCAGCCTGGATCTGCCATCTGTAAACCATAGAATGGTTTGTGTTGGAAGGGACCTTTCAAGGTCTAACCAGGACCATCTAACTAGATCAGGTTGCTCAGAGCCCCATCTCAACCTGACCTTGAAGATGTCAAAGCCTTTGCTACCAAAAGTGCTCATGAGATGGTGTTTTGTGTGGCCCTCCCTTCATCCCAAGGGATGGCTCTTGCTCATCTGTCACCTGGTTTGATTCCCTGATCCAATAGAAAATGAATTTTTGCGTTTCCTCCCGAGCGGGCGGCAGAGACGCGTCAGCTGGAAGGGAGGGAACAGAAACACTCAGCCAGGTTCAGGGATACAGGTGGGACTGGGGCACTCCCAGTTTACATCAGCACAGTCTCCCGTGGACCCTGAACGTCCTCCCCATCAGAACGTCTCCAGCTGCCTCTCCTTTTCCAAACCTTCTTATCAGAGAGAGCCTTCTCCTGGTCTCAGAGGCTGAGGCCAGGAAAGATCTATAGCTACCTTTTCTCCTTTGTCTCCACGGACTCCTGGAGCTCCCATTTCTCCCTGGAAAACAACAGGCAACCCCTTCAATTGCAAAAACATATTGCTATGAGGATTTTTTCCATCTCTCTTTGGATCAGGTGGGTGCCGCCTTCGTTCCCTCATCAGCTTTTGGCAAGTATCTGTGGAGGAACTCCTCGTTTCCACCACTTACATTCCCAGACCAGATTGGGGATGCTCCTCACCCCATCCCTTCTGTCCTGTGCAGTGGAAATGAAGAGGATTTACAGGAAAACCTAAACTGCAGAGTAAGGGCCAGACAGGAGTGGTAAGCTGAGGGTCTCCCTGCCCCAGGGAACCTACTTGTGAACCTACTGGCCTGGCCAATTTTCACCCATGGTTCCTCAGCCTCCTAATGAGACTGTTCTAAGAGATGAAGCACTCTCCAGACTCCCCCAGGTTCCATTGGGTATCTGTAGTAAATGGTGAAAAAAACCCACTGACCTTTTGGCCATGGGAGGGTGGAACCTCTGGGACAATTTCCTCCTTCTGTAAGAAAAAAAAATGCACCTACAGAACAGGGCTGGAAGGTTGTGTGCTGGGAAGAAGGACCAGGTGCATCCTCACTTCATGGAGCTGTGGTAAGAGGAGTACAACAGGAATGATGTACCTTAATTCTCCGTGGCTGATGAGGGCCTGGGTATGCCTTGAAATGAAAAAAAAAGAGGAAAGAGTGAGAGCAGTTGGAGAAACTTTTCACTCCTGAGACATGGAGAAGACATCTTTGAGTAGCGAGATGTTAGGCAGCCAGTGGGGAGGCTGGAGGCATCTCAAAGGGAAGTTGTGGGTTACTGGGGTCATGAGAATCATAGAATTATTTGGGTGGGAAGGGACCTTTCAAGGTCATCTGGTCCAACCCCCCTGCAGGGAGCAGGGTCATCTGCAGCCAGAGCAGGGTGCTCAGAGCCCCGGCCACCTCCCCTGCCATGGGGACAGGGATGGGGCAGCCACCACCTTCATTTGCTCCAGCTGGGTGGGAGATCTGAGAGATGGTGCTGAGCACTGCAGGTCTATGAACCAAGAAATGCCTCGGTACCAGGCTGCTGGTGATGGCACAGATGACCCACTCTGGCCTGTTATGAGGTCTAGGAGAAGATGTGTTTCCTCATGGTGTGGATGAGCTCAGCTCATCACTGCCATTCCTCCTGGGAATACAGGGCGAGGGTCACTTGCTGCTTTCAAAGAAATTAATTTAAACTTTGGGGAAATCTGTTGTGGAGATTTTTTCATCCATAACTCCTGGAAATAGGGCCTTTATTCCTTAGATTTTTTTTAACAAAAGCAACTCTTTGTTCTTTCCATTTCTGGCCTGGTGGGTTGAAGTCACCAATGTAGTTGTGTGGAGTCAGAGATGTAGGAGTTTATAAACACACACATCTATTTACACATTTAAACACACATGCAAATAGCTTCTAAACCCTCAGGACACAGACCACCCTCCAGCTTTGCTGCTTCCCCCATGAACCAGGTTATTTTGTTCCCTCACTGATTAAGTTTGATTTTCCCCACTTCTGTTTCCTGAGCGCCGTGTGTCCCTTGCCAGATACAGGGAGAACAATCTGCTCTGCCAAGAAAGATGGGTTCAGCAGCAGCTGTTTCTTGCTTTATTTATTAATATTTATCACTAACCTTTCACACACACACACCAATGGGTGATAAAAAGGAGGCTCAGGGGAGCCCGTCGGGCTCGGCCAGCTCCTGACAGGAGGTTGGAACCAGGGGGGTCAGGCTCTGCTCCCAAGGAACAAGGGACAGTACAAGAGGAACTGGCCTCCAGCTGCCCCAGGGGAGGGCTGTCCCAGGCTGCTCAGGGCAGGGGGGAGTCCCCATGATCCCTGGAGGGGTTTCCAAACCCCCTGTGGAGCTGTGGTGCTGAGGGACATGTTTTACTGGTGTCCTGGCAGTGCTGGGACTTGATGATCTGAAAGCTCTTTTCCAACCAGAACAATTCTGTGATTCTGTGTGTTTTAAGACACCTTTGTATGAGGTTCTCACTAACCACAGATCCAGACGGGGATTTCCAAGCTCCTGGGGCACCAGGGGGATGAACCTTTGATGAAGCCAACAAGGAAGGGTCATCACTCCCTCCTGGATCACACCGATGGCTCTGCTCTTGCACACAGGCCAGCCCGAAGCCACCATGGTGAAATGAGATCTTCACCCTGTGTCTCTCATGCTCAGCAGATCTCTTGGCTCTAAGGTGCCTTGGGAGCACAAAGCCATCTCCTGAATTCACATTTTCCTGTGGGAGGGGAAAGAACATCCTGTTGAGTACCTAATATTATATGTAATAAATAAAATAAAAGCATTATCAACATTCACTAATTCTTATTATACCATAATACATAAATAAGACATGGAATGTTACATCTATTATTTAGCAACGTGCAATTAACTTACTGCTATTTCAAAAACGTTATAACCACCTAAAATATTGACACTTTCAACTTGAAATGTCTCCTTACACCAGCCATGCCCAATGAACACACCTACTCTGCCTTTCATGTACTAATTGGAATAAGATAACTATGAATGCCTGTTAATATCTACAGGGTATTCTACCACCTGGTGATGTTTGCACTGCTTGTGATTTTTTTGGCTGATATAGATTTAAGGCACACACAGTAAAGCTTGGACAAGATCTCAGTGTACAGAAGTTATTCCCTGAACCACACGGTGAAAGAACTGCAGAGCAGCTCTGGTGGAAGTTTTGATAGGAAAGCAAAAAAGCTCTGAAAAGAGGCATCCTTCAGGGGTCCATCCTGGGAGCAGTGTTGTTTAATATCTTCATCAGTGACATAAACAGTGGGATTGAGGCACCCTCAGCAAGCTTGCAGATGACAAGAAGCTGAGTGGTGCAGTTGACACAACTGAGGGATGGGAGCCATCCAGATGGGGCCTGGTCAGGCTTGAGCAGTGGGTTTGTGCAAACCTCATGAGCTTAATCAACACAAGTGCAAGGTTCTGCACCTGGATCAGGGCAATCCCTGTTATCAATCCAGGCTGGGGTTGCAGAGCACCCTGCAGAAGAGGACTTGGGGGTGCTGGGGGGGAGGAGCTGGAGCTGAGCTGGCCCCGTGCGCTGGCAGCACAGCAGCCACTGGCACCCTGGGCTGCACCCCCAGCAGCGTGGGCAGCAGGGCAAGGGAGGGGGGGATCCTGCCCCTCTGCTCCCAGGGCTCTGCTCTGGGGAGACCCCCCTGTAGTGTTCCCACAGTTTTTTTTTCTTGCAGTTATAAAGACCTGGATTCATCTCAATTTCATCCAGAAGTTTGCGTCAAGACTTTTAGATGGTTGTAGGAAAGTAAATTCTAAATGAAGGGCTTCCAAGAAATGCTGGTTAGTCCAGCCCTGGATATGATGCTGTTGGGTTTGCAGGGATGACAGTCCTGTTTTGCTCAATTTTAACTATCCCAATGATAATTTCACCTAGTTGCTAATAAACCTAGGATGCTTCTGACTCACCAAAATACATATGGGAGAAAAAAAAACCAAACCCAACTATTTTAGCTCAATTAAAACTGAAATTCTTTACTGAGAAATGGTGAGAATGACAGAAAGTCAGAATAAAAGGCAGGTCAGTGTTGTGCTGGCATAAATTGCCCAGAGGATTACCCACCCACGGTTGTTTTTGTGGGCCAAGCTAGTGAACCACCTCCCAGAGGTGACCTGGGGTGGGTCTGGCACCATGGTGGACATTCCCATCCAGCCTGTACGGGGTTGTGACCTCCCCTGAGTGCTGCCTGGCTGTAGAAGGCTGCTGCTCTCTAACACAGGTCCACCTTCAACTCAGAGGCGTGTGAAGAGCCTCACGAGGCAGCGTCCAGCCGAGCCCAGGGGTTGCTGAGACCTCGCCGAGGTTTTGAAGGCCACACGTGTGCATGAGAGCTCATAAAGCTGCCATTTACCAGGGTGGTGGGAAATTGCAGGGGGTAATAACTCCATCCTTCACTCTGCAATTCCTCTGCAATTTTAGCAGTTTCTTGCTCGGAGATGCCAGCTTTCTAAAGGGCTGATTTTCTGATGGCAGGTGACGGTGTGAAGAAGAAAGGTGAGGAGAGAAGGGAGATAAGGAGGAAAGGAACAGATAAAATCAGGACAGGAAAGAGAAAGATGGAAATAAAAGAGGGAGTTAAAAACCCAGTAAAATGTGTAATTCCTACAGAGGAGGAGATACAGGAAAAGGAGGAATAAAATACCAAGAAAATAGCAGGTATAGGAAAATTAAGAGCCTAGGGGTTATCCACATGGAGACAATCAGGGGCATTTATCTGAAATAAAGCTGAAAATAGGTAAATTTAACTGCAGAGGAGCTGGGAGGTGGAGGAGGCAGGAGTTGGCTGGTACAGTCCTGTAACACTAAAGAAGTGTCTCATCCAAGGAGAGAGAAACTAGCCACTGCTCCTCACACGGGCACGTGTACCTGGGATCATCCTGCCTCTTTCTATCCGTTAATTTGCTTTTCCCATTAACTCCTGCCAGCCAGAAATTGCACCTCCGAGATGAAGCTCTTGGGCTATTACAGGCTGTGTCTCTCCAGGGCCCCATGAACCTTTTAACAGGTAAAATTCGTGATTACAGCTGCTGCTGCCAGGAAAACAACCAGCTCCGTTTCGCTCCCTTTGTGCTGCCCTCTGCTGAGCTCCGTTTGGCTGCGGGAGGCACCAGGGAGGAGACGGATGCAGGAGTTGTGGGGAGAGAGGACCTGCTCCTGTTTTCCAGCCTTTGGACCAGATTTTTCCCTCCTTCTGAGGATAAAAGGGATTTTGCACCAAATGCAATAGTGAAAAAAGGTTTTGGGGTACAGATCCTGTTGTGCTGGGAGGTTAAAGATCCCTAAAAAACTCCATAGAATCATAGAATGGTTTAGGTGGGAAGGGACCTTCCAAGGCCATCTGGTGCAACTCCCTGCAGGGAGCAGGGCCATCTGCAGCCAGAGCAGGGTGCTCAGAGCCCCGGCCACCTCCCCTGCAATGGGGACAGGGATGGGGCAGCCACCACCTCTCGGGGCAGCCTGGGCCAGGCTCTCCCCACCCTCAGCACCAACAATTTCTCCTCCTCTCCCATCTCAATCATCTTCTTGGGAGTTCAAACCATCCCCCCCTTGTCCTGTCCCCACAGGCCCTGCTCAAAAGTCCCTCCCCATCTTTCTGACAGCCCCTTGAAGTCTTGAAAGGCCCTAAGAAGGTCTCCCTCTCCCTCTCTGCAGCTCTACCCCTTGTGGCAGCTGTTCCACTTCTGCAAATGCCCCTACCAAAATGAGGATCACTGGACACCAGAGCAGGAAGGGGGCTGCTATCAGCCCATCTTTCAAACCACTCTTCATCTGATGGAGAATCCTCTGAGCTGAGACTCAGGAAAAGGTGTCTGACAATCCTGGGTTGCAGCATTACCCCAGTAATTATCATTATTAATAGGTACAGTGTCACCATTGGATATCATACACCATAATCCATAGGGCTTTGGACCACCAGTCAGGAAATCATCTCTGCAAACCCAAACTTATCCCCCACCCAGCCCCCTGTGCCCTGCTCCTGATAACTCAGGCAGTGACAGACGGGGAATTGCTGCCCAGTCCCATCTCCCTCCAGCCTGATCTCAGAGTTAATCAGCTTGAGCTCAAATTTCCCATTTGAATTATCAGTCTTCAATTTCCTCTCTCTGTCTCTCCTGCTTCTCTCTACATGACTAAAGAGCCCTTTAACCTTTGGTATCTCCTCCTTGTGAGAAATCTTTGATGCAGAAATCAAGTAATCTCACATACCCTGAGTTTGGCTAAAAAATGTACAGTCTTCTGCCTCTCGTGATAAATATCTCTCTGGAGCATCTCCTTGGGCAGGAAAGGCTGAGAGCCCTGGGGCTGTGCAGCTGGAGAGGAGCAGCCTGAGAGGGGAGCTGAGCAATGCTGAGCAAGAGCTCAAGGGCCCCTGAGGGGCCAGAGGATGGGGCCAGACTCTGGTCAACGGTGCCCAGCCCCAGGACAAGGGGCACCGGGCACCAACTGGAGCCCAGGAGGTTCCCCCAGAGCAGGAGGAGCAAGTTCCTTGGGGTGAGGGGGTGGGAGCCTGTGCCAGGCTGCCCAGAGAGGCTGTGGAGTCTCCTGCTCTGGAGAGATTCCCACCCCCCCTGGAGCCTGCGCTGCTGGGCCCCCTGCTCTGGGTGCCCCTGCTGGGTGGAGCAGGGGGGTGGCCCCAGAGCATCTCCAGAGGGCCCTGCCCACCCCACCCTGCTGGGATTTTGTGAAATGAGCCTCCAAGCCACCTACAAATCAGTTTTGTGGCTCCTCTCTGCACTTCCCATGGGGCTTTAAAAAAACAAAGTGACATCCTCAAGAGGACAGGGAGATAGTTTTTGGTCCTTGGGATGCAGGGATTAATTGCTTACACCCCTGACAACTAAGGAGAGCACTTATTTCTACCCCAAATGTCACATATGTCATGGCCACAGGGTCCCTTTTTCTTTCCTGTGGCATGGCCATGGTGTCTGGGCACATGGATACACTGCAATAATCAGGGTCACTCGTGTTGCACTGAGAAAGATGATGCTGTGGCTGTGGTGAGCCTGGTTTAATAAATGACTGCGTGCAAGGCCACGTGTGAAACCACAAAGGCTCTGCTCATAAAGAGCATCTATCATGGCTAAATCCCACAGCTTCAAATGGAGCCACAGATTTGGGTCCTCCTCAATTTCATGTTCTCTTGGTGCTGGTCCCTAAGGAGTGAGCTCTACCTACTTTTAAGAGCAGAACACTAAAAAGCCTCCACCTCAGCCAGGGTCCTGCAGCCCAATCCCAAAAGAAATAAGGGGATTTGGGCTCCATCCTCTGTACTTTGTTCTCTCTCCAGCTTAACCTTCCACAGCCAAGGGAAACGGTGCATCCAGGAGGAGAAACAAAGCAGACAGGTGCTCATGGCACAGCCCTTGGTCTCCAGAGATGCAGCTTGTGTGTGGGGGGTGCATGTGTTTGTGCTGAGAGCCCTCTCGTGGCTGCTGCCACATCGTTCCTTCCAGCTTCACGATTCAGCACAGAGTTAATTTGAAGAGCCAGGAAGAAGATGGCTAAAGCCATGGGAGCAAGTGTTCAGCAGAACACCCAGAGTGAGATTCCTTCCATGGGGTCTCCCCTCTTTGAGTTACCCCCTCACTGCTGTGCTTAGAAACCTTGCTAACACTGTTGCCAGCAGAAACTGTGCCTGTAGCTGCAAACAAACACCCAAGGGATGTTTTTTGTTTGGTTTGGTCTTGTTTTTTTTTTAAGGATGTTGGTTTCTTGTCTCTGGGTATTTTGGACATTCCCTCTGTGGCACAGGAGGGCATCAGTATGCAGAGGAATTCAAACAGCACTGACTGAATCCATTTTCCCTCTTTCCATCACTGGTGTCACTCAGTGGGTGGTGGTGGGGTAGGGTGTCCCAGCTGGGCTGGACTGAACACTTACAGTTAAATTCTGCTCAAACTGGAGGGTGCTGGGTTCTGGACATGGTAGTGGAGCCTGATTTGGGCTCTCTGAAGAGAATTCATGCCCAGGAAGGCAGGGAAACAAACAAACAAAGGGTGAAATGGGGTGTTAGGGCTCAGACAACCACCCTGCAACAACACCACTACTTACAGCCCATCGGCTGAGCTGGGCTAACTGCTGCTACCAGCCTGGATGCACTGAAGAAGATCTAACATGCCATAGAGGGTATGTACAGTTGTAGAAGATGTGCAGATGTGGTGCTGAGGGACACAAGACATCATCTCCTGGCTCCAGAAGAAACCTTTAGTTGGCTACTGCCCTTCAGCTGAAGTGCAGTCACAAATCACTTCAACTTTTTAAGAGGCAGACCCTGAAGGGTGAAGTGAGACACCCTGCATCATGTTTCCTTTAGGACAGGCACCTGGGTTTGGCTGATCCACAGAGCCTTGTTAAATTACAATTTGCTCTAGTCCATGGTTCTTAAAAAGGAGAAAGCCCCAAAATTCCTGCATAGTCCCTAAAATCCTCTTCTTTAAGGGAGTCAGAATCTGCACTCCAGAGCTGGGCTTAGGAGGGTTCATACCAGGGTCTAAAATACTAATGCTGTGCAGGGAAACCTGAGGGTCTGTGGACTATTCTGAGACACCTGTGGAACATAAGCAGGAAAATGAACAATTTTCTCAGGGGGCAGATCTTAAATTCCCTGCCTGGGGTCTGCACTGTCTCTGGAGTCTGATTTTAAATGTATTGAGAATCATCAACTATTCAGTCAACCAAGCTCAGGTAACAAGATGGATGCTGTGACCAGATGGATCTGGATGTGGCCAGAAGGATCCAGATTAGAAAGAGATTGTGCTTTCTCCCACCCACCAAAAAAACTTGGGTTGATAACCAACAAAACCTTTGCCAAGGGCTCTTGGAGATTCCCACTTTCCTGCCACCCAGATCCTGTGTCTGAGCAGTGGTGTCCTCTCCAGGGATGTGAGGGAAGCTGCCTCAGGACCCAGAGCAGCACTAGGTGAGAGAGAAGCATCCCAGTCCCTTCCAGTCTATGACTTATCTCCACACTGGTCTACTGCCCAGAACCACTGGGGAAAACATACATGGCTGGTGTCCTCCTGGGGCTGTCCTTCCACCTTCTCCTCCAAGGACTCAAGAAGCTCCATGGACTGGTTTCCTTGCAGATCATCTTCTGGGTGTGGTGGTGGCACAGCCAAGCTCTGCAGAGGGTGACAGGTAAGTGACAATGCAGTCTCACTAATTATCAGAGCAGAAGATGGAAAACAAGACCCCTTCCCAAGCTCTGACACAGACTCATGCAGAGATCCTTATTCTTTCTCTAACTCAGCTTTTCCCTGCAGTAAAATAGGGTCAAAACTCACAGAACTGCAACAATTTGTCCCATCAAGCTCTGCAAAATGTGGTTCCTTTGCATCTATTAAATCAGCACAAATGGAAAAGTAATAAAAGAGCACTGAAGAGGCATTTACATACACTGCTGAGAGAAGCATTTGTCTCTCCTGAGTCTCTCTCCTCCCTTCTCTCCTCAGATGTTCTCTCCAGGGACTCAGGAGGGTTTCCTGGGTGTTCAGGTTCAGAACCACCAGAAGATGGACCCTGTGGAGATCAAAGATGGTTACTGCTGTTTCTAAGTCAAGACATCACCCAAAAGACACTGCTTTAGCAACACCACCACCATTTGTTCAATAGCATGCTCAGAGGCAGCAGGACAAGGCTGGAGAGACCTCTCTTGCACCTGCATAGGCTGGCCCAGATGAGCAGGGAGGTCCCCAGCCCTTTCTGCCAAGTTGGGTTGGGGTCCCAGAGCCCCACCAGCTTTGGTGTCTCTGTACCCCAACACCAATCATTGCTGGCTCCAGGGTTACAGAATGGTGGAGGTTGGAAGGGACCTCAAGATCATCTTGTCCAAATCCCCTGCTAAAGCAGGTTTTCCTACACCAAGTTGTCCAGGATTGTGTCCAGGTGAGTTCTGAAAGTCTGCAGAGAAGGTGACTCCACCACCTCTCTGGGCAGCCTGTTCCACACTGGTTGCTGGCACACATACAGTTTGAGTCTCTCAGAGCAAAGACACCTCCTGGTGAGCACTTCAAGCCCTCTCAAGCTCATAAAATGCTGTCATTCAGGTTGCAATGATCTGGAAAAGCACCACATCTCACCTGAGACTGCAGCAGGAGCCCTGGACCTGAGAGAGGAGGAGCCTGTCTCACCATAAGTGCCTGAGAAACTGGGTCATGGTTGAACCAACATCAGGCAAAATCATAAGGAGCTGTCTCCAAACACCCCTAGAGCTCTTGTGCTCCAGTTAGAGTTGACATTTCCTACCAGTGACCTATGAGTCACTTCTTGTCTGTCATAAAAAGATGAGAAAAAACCCACCACAGCTACAGGCACTGATTCCTAGACTACCTCTTATCAGGACTGTCTAGTACAGGCAAATTAAGATCCATGACTCTTCCAGCAGCTATGAAAGATGACCTGGATGCAGGAGAGATGCACCTAGATTACAGCCTCCAAGTGAGGAGAAGTTGCAGGGCAAGATCAAGAGATAACCAGCATGGGGATGTCTTGAAACCAGCCCAACCTCTGCTGGATGTTTCCTCAGAAGACAAAAAGGACTTGGTGGTTGGGATGGATGGGATGGTTGGGAGGATGAGGATCAGCAGGAGGCATCACTGGAGCATGGACTTGGAGCTCACAAGCAGCTGGTACACCTTTGATAGGCAGTACCTTGATATTGCCAGAGCATCTGGACAGATCTACATAACTACACTTCATCTGCTCTGCTGTTTATTTTCACCTTAGAGAGTCCTCCAGACACTGTCACCCTAAACTGAGCCTCCACCTCCAGGCCCTGTGCTTCTTCTATCACCTCAATGCTGGCCAGGGTGTCATGAGAAGTATCAAACACCAGTGCATCCTACAATGTGAAAAAAAAGTGGGTTACTGTGGTGATGACAGTCCTGAGCTCCCAGGATCCACACAGGTGACAAGCTGCATCCTGCCAGGTTATTTCTGCCCACAGCCCCATCCCTCCAGCATGCTCTGTCCCACCCCATGGCCTTTCTGAACCAGGATGGAGTGAGGAGTCAGCAACTACCAGCTGGCCACCTCCAAGCTGTCCTTCCAAACTAGTTCTACCTACCTGTCTGGGATCCCTCTTGCTGTCCTTGGGATCTTGCTGCCCTTGTGATCCCTGCTTTGCTCCCCCTGCACACCCATCACTCCAACAACCCTCAGCCCTCAATGGCTGATAGCTTTGGAGGACAGCTTCTAGCTACCTCCATCAAGGGTTTCCACCGAAAACAGAGTGCTTTACAATCACAGAATCACAAATGCATTGTCTTGGCAGGGACCTTTAAAGGTCCCATTCAACCCAACCCATTGCAGTGCCATCAGCTCAGCCTGAAGATCCAGGATCCTGGTGTGAGCCATTAACTTCTTCCAGCTGAACTGTTTCTTACAGTGCCTGCAAGTCACCCTAACCTGCTTGATGACAGAGATGACCCTGAAGCCTTCAATGATTCATTTCTGCCTCTCTCTCATTTTCCTTCAAGGTCTGTCTGTCCCCTGAGGATGACAGATGACAACACTGGCGTTGTGCTTGGTGGCATGAAAGCTTTTACCTGCTTTCTCCTGGCAGTCTTGCTTGTCCTGGAGCTACCCAGCTGCTGCACCAGCCCATCCAGCCCGTCCTGCAGGATTGNCAGGATGGCATTGGAGAGATCCTTCAGCAGTGAGAGCTGCAGACAGAGAAGACCATGAGGACAGTAACCCTGTGTCACCCTCCTGTTCCTGACACAAGTCAGACACCCCAAAACCATGACCCATGCATTTCCAGTGGGGCTCACTGGGCACCTGGTATTGTGCCCCAAAAAATTAACAGAACAGTAGGGGAGGGAAGGGCCTCTGGAGATGCTCTGGTGCCAACCCCTGCTCCACCCAGCAGGGGCACCCAGAGCAGGGGGCCCAGCAGCGTAGGGTCCAGGGGGGTTGGGAATCTCTCCAGAGCAGGAGACTCCACAGCCTCTCTGGGCAGCCTGACACAGGCTCCCACCCCCTCACCCCAAGGAACTTGCTCCTCCTGCTCAGGGGGAACCTCCTGGGCTCCAGCTGGTGCCCGGTGCCCCTTGTCCTGGGGCTGGGCACCACTGACCAGAGTCTGGCCCCATCCTTGGGCATCTAGGAGCCAGCTGATGGTGCTTACGTGGTGTCTCTCCCCATCCTAAATAAAACTACATTTGATCAGATCAGTCAGTCCCTCACCTCCCTTGGTCACATCTCCAGAGCTTACAAGAAGGAGCTGAAGGTAACGGGCACAACTCTAAGTACCTGCCTGGTAGACACTAAAAGCTGAGTCTCATCACAATTCCTGAGCTTCATGGAAACCTTGAGAGTGGAGAGGGAGGCCACCAGTCTAACTCTGCTCTACCGCACGGTGACAGCATCTGTGTTACAAGCTGAGGAACAACCCAAACTGGACTTGATGCCCAAGAGGACACATAGCATGGCCAGAGCACCAAAGAGCTGTGGAGGCCTCTTCTCACTGGCTGTGCAGACCCAGTGCTGAAGTACAAGCCAGCCCAGGTGTTAACACCAAGCTCTGAATGGGCATTTGCCAAGTCTCAGTGTCACATTGGCCTCAAATCCACCATCCACCCCACACGAACAAAGCTGTCAAAGAAGCTTTAAATAAATATGATAAATTGTAAAAGAAAATGTCATGACCCTGTCTTCTTGTGAGTGCTGGATGTGGGAGACCACACATCATCTCCAGAAGACCAGAGGGAAGAGATAGAAAAGCTTAATTCCAATCACCTTGTCAGAAGGAAGGTCAAAACATTGCCTACCTTGATACCATTTGCTTCAAAAAGTCTTTCCAGATCCTGAAAGAGGAAAGAAGGGTGAGAACTTCTCCCTCCTCCAGCCCAGGAGCTGGTCCTGCAGCTGGCTGGTGGCTAAGCCTGGAGGCACATACTGAGTCCCCTCTGCCATCCCAACCCCAGACAGATGGGGAGGTGTTTTCAACCATTAACATGCTCTATAAATTTTATTTTATTTACCTTCATTTCCACTCCTTTGCCTGGTGGGCCGGGTTCTCCCTTCAAATGATAAAGAACAACTCATTAAATAAATCCCAATGAGCAGCAAGAAGAGGACATCTGAGGGGGGACAAGAGTCAGATATCTAGCTCCTCCTCTGCTACCAGCCCACACAGTGACCCCAGACAAATCCCTGTCAGCTCAGTGGGGGTTTGAATCCCACCTTCTCAAGGGGCTCCTTCATTCCTCTGTTGGACACAGCTGCTGGCTGCATGGGGAGGGTCAGGCCTGGACAAGAGCCAGACACAAGAATCATCAAAGTGAGGTTTGGACCAGAGCTTTGCACCATCCCCTTCTCCATTTCTCAGCCATGCACCACATGTTAAAATGCAAAGGTTTTTGAGGCTCCTCAATGTCACCAATGCTGTCACTGGCTATGCAGAGGTAGCAGCAAGGAGAAGGATGGCCAAGGTGTCCCCATGGTTGTTGATCCCTTCTGGAAGCAGACATGGTGCTGGTGGCCCTCCCTATTGCCACATGTGGCCTGGATCAAACATCTCCAATAGGTTTGACTCTCATTAGCAACTCATATAGATGGGCTGTCCATCTCTCTTTGTCCATCATGGCAACACTCTCCAAGGGAGTGATCCTGGGCCACAGATGAGCTGCAACAGCTTAGCAGGTTCTGCACTGGGCTGAGGAACATCTGCCCAGGTAGGTGCCTGGGCTGCCTCTCTGATGGGCTTCATTTCACTGAAATTTGGTTCCTGGATCAACAGATTCTGGTGGAATGAAGGGCACCAGGAAGGCCCTGATGGTGCTGTTTCTCTCTGACAAGGTGTGTTAGGGTGAAGGAGATGAAATACAAGAGTGCACTGGCTGAACTGGGTACATCTAAGGCACAGTCTGTGCATGTCCTTCCCTTGGCAAAGACCTGGATCTTATACCAATCAGATCTCCCTGTGCCCACTTGATGCTGCTTTCTACATCACTGTCCTCTCCATTAAGTGAAGGAGCTGACCCTGCCTCTAAGGATCTCTAGATATGTGTAACATCAGAAGCCATTTCTCCTTCCATCTGTTTTTAATGTGCTCTTCAACTTGCAGGGGGAAGGAGAGAAAGGAAAGACCCCTGAATAGATAAGAAATTTATCCCACCCAACCCCTGAACATTGTCTTCCAACTAAATGTTGTGTATCTGCTTAATTGAGTTGTAGGACTACAGGACCACGTGTTTATGAGCCCATCTCAGAAACTCTGCTTTGAAAACCCAGCATTTTAGGGGGTCAGAAAAGATCTCAGATGGATGCTCCTCCCCTCTGGCCAGCCCAGCAAAATGGTACCAACACAAAGATGCCTTCCTGCATTCAGGACATACCTTTGGGCCTGGAGGACCTCTTTCACCTTTCAAGCCATCCATCCCACGATCCCCCTGTAAGCCAGTAGGAACATGTTAGTTGTTTCTTCCCCTCTCTAATCCCCACTAGTGATGATGGTTTTATCATTCATTGAAGCATTTCTCACATGCTGGCCCATACTGGTCCCAGACTAACAACATCTGGAGTACTGTGTCCAGTTCTGGACTCCCCAGTTCAAGAGGGACAGGGAAATACTGGAGAGACTCCAACAGAGAGCTACAAAGATGCTGAAGGGGCTGGAGCATCTCTGTGCTGAGGAAAGGCTGAGAGCCCTGGGGCTGTGCAGCTGGAGAGGAGCAGCCTGAGAGGGGAGCTGAGCAATGGTTACAAATCTCTGCAGGGTGGGGGGAAAGGAGAAGGGGCCAGGCTCTTGGTAGTGGTGCCCTGGAATAGGGGGCAGGGGGGTTGGACTTGGTGATCTCCAGAGGGGTATTCAAACCTCTATCATTTTATGACAAGGGGTGATGGTTTGAAACTCAAAGAGGGAGATTTAGACTGGAGAGAAGGAAGAAACTTTTGATGCTGAGGGCAGTGAGAGCCTGGCCCAGGCTGCCCCGAGAGGTGGTGGCTGCCCCATCCCTGTCCCCATTGCAGGGGAGGTGGCCGGGGCTCTGAGCACCCTGCTCTGGCTGCAGATGGCCCTGCTCCCTGCAGGGTGGTTGGAGAAAATGACCTTGGAAGGTCCCTTTCAACCCAAACCAGTCTATGATTCCAGCTTCCCAGTCATCGCATTCCCTTTCAACAAAGCAGTCAGTCTCACAGGGAACTTCAGCATCTGATTTTGGGGCTGAAATGTTCACTCTGATTTGCCCTGCAGAAACATGAAGATTTGGAAGAACTGAAGCTCACCCTGCCCTGATGCAATGATGTATTGCTTTTGGAGGGCCTTTGTTGTTGGAGGTGGGAACAGCAATAGTTTACTTAAAGAATGTTGGAATTTTGACCTACATTTGCAGACTGACTTTTAAAAGTAATGGAGCTACAAAATATACAACATGTGCAAAATAATCAAATACTCAGCTTCAAAACACATCTCCAGCAAGGAGGGCTTACCTTGTCACCTTTCAGTGTGATGGTGTTCTCCAGAGAAGATATCTGCAACAAAAAAAGGAAAACCAACATGCTCACAAAGTGAAGCATGATGTCTTGGATACAAGTCCTCTCCTTGTGCCTTCTATCCCCATTAATCCTCATCCATGGGCACAAAGCCAGATGCTTTCTCCCAAACTAGCCAACGACCTGAACCTCCTGCTCTGGGACTCAAACCAACTAGGTGCAGCATCTTTGGTCTCACAGCTTAAAGAGATTCAGGGTGGCTGTGACTTTAGCATCTGCATTCCCAGTGAAATCCCTTTCAAAGGGAACTGGAGTCACACACTTCTCTGCTGCTCAGGACATTATTTGGGATCCTCTCTGCCGTGGGCATTTAGTGGGGTATTTGAGTAGCTGGTTGAGTAACTGCACAAGTGAGAAGAAACATTTTGAACCCCAAGAGAAGCTGGTTGGCTAATGGAGTAAGATGGTTATGCATTAGCTGAGGAGGATCTTGCCAGAGGATAAGGTTAGGAGGGAAATTCACTCTACAGCATGCACTGTTGAAAGCAATACAGTGTGACACGTGGATCCCAGCATTCATGACTTATCACAGAATGGTAGGGGTTGGAAGGGACCTCTGAGGATCATCAAGTCCAACCCCCCTGCCAGAGCAGGGCAGAACTAGAGCAGCTCACTCAGAAATGCAGACAGACAGGGCTGGAAAGTCTCCAGAGGAGACTCCACAGCCTCTCTGGGGGGTCTGTCCCAGGCTCTGTCACCCTCCCAGTAAAGAAGTTCTTTGTCCTGGTGAGGTGGAGCTTCCTGTGCTCCAGCTTGAATCCATTGCCCCTCATTCTATCCCAAGGCACAAGTAAAAAGAGGTTGTTTTATCTCAGTATATCCTTCCCCTGAACAAATCAGCACAACTAGGTGTTACTCACAATGCTTCCAGGAGTCCCTGGCAGCCCAGGCTCACCCTGTGAAGATACAACACCACCATACCCCCCAAAAAATGTAATAATATTGAGTGGTGCAGTGCAACATTTTAGCCCCCAATCAGAAGTTTACAAATGGGAATGTGCAAACCTACAGATTGGCCCTTGTCTCCCTTCTCTCCAGTGATTCCCTAGGAGGTGGAGAGACAGGAAAGATGAGAACAAGCTGTGGCAGGAGGTCTCAGCAGTCTCCCCTCTTCCTGCCAGCTCAGCATCCAATGCCCTAACAAGCCCATCTTGGAGCAGCTGAGCTAATGAATTCTGGATTCCAACATCTCTCCTGCAGAGGAGTTCTCTGATATTTAATAAGGGGTGAGATTCTTCACCTCTTCCTCAGCAGGTAGGCTCATTAGGGACTTGCCTCTTGTCGAGCTGCTCAGTTTCACAAAGTTTGTAGAAGCACCACGTCTTTGAGACCTCCAGCAACACAGCTGGTCAAGCTATTAGAGGAAGATCAGGCAGTGCTTTGTTTCCCTTTCTTCCCCACCAGACTGAGACAGGTTTGTTTCCAGCAGCATGGGGCTGGGGAAGTGCTCAGAACCCCCCTGGGTGCACAGTCCTGCTAGTCCTGTGCTCTAGCTAATCAAACAAGAAGGAAGAATCAGCCCTAATCCTTCCTTTGAAGAGGAGACCCCTCTCTCCAGGAGACAGGGAGGGACCTCTCTATGCCTGGCTTGCTGCAAGGCAAAAAAATAGATATGGTTCTTTCCTTGCTTGGTTTGCACCATCCCAAGTCTACCCTTTCTCAACCACTCCTTTAGGGATTGCCTTACATCCTTTCCAGGTTGTCCTGGATCACCTTTTACCCCTTGCTCCCCTGGCCGTCCTGGGAGTCCAGGTGGACCCTGCAAGAAAGGATTGGGAGAAGCAATCAGAAATAAAGCACATCCAAGAGCTCCAAAAAAATAAAGCAAACAGAANATGACTGGAAAGCCAACATGAAGGCAATCTTATGGTCATCTGAGATCTCTTAAACTAGGGCTGCTGTTTTAGAACAGCCCCACAGATGGGGCAGGAGGAGAAGGAAGAGAGTAGAAGATTCATATTTAGGAAGAAAATGAGGTTATTTCCACCAAACCCCACTGTGATTTGTTGCACTATGTTTCCTCATCTGCTGCAGAGCACAAGGAATGTTCTCCACAAAAAAAACCACCACAGTTTAGTAGTTTTCTGGT
>VWZY01011312.1:0-15209 GCA_013399075.1 Chloroceryle aenea | reverse complement strand
ACCTCCTGGGAAGTTGGTAACTCTTAGAAGTGAGATCCTGGGCTGGATAGATGTTCACTCTAAATTAGTGAAGGCCTTCTCCTACACTGCTATACCCAGAGCTCCTGCTGTGCTCGGTGCCTGTGTGACTCTGGAACATGTGGGCTCCTCAGTGATTACCTTGGTCCCAGTGGTGCCTTTCTTCCCTGGTTCTCCCTGCAACACAATGCAAAAGTGCCAGGTTACATTTCCACCTGTGACCAAGCTTTTTTTTTAACCTCAATTTCCTAGAAGCAAAGAATTGTTTTGGTTGGAAAAGGTCTTTTAAGATCATTAAGTGCAACTGCACACCTAACACTGCCAAGTCTGCCACTAAATCATGTCCCTCAGCACCACAGCTCCATGGGGGGCTTGGAAACCCTTCCAGGGATCACAGGGACTCCCCCCCTGCCCTGGGCAGCCTGGGACAGCCCTGGACAGCCCTGCAGGGCTGGGGGGGAAGAAATTGTTCCTCTTGTCCAACCTCAACCTGCCCTGGGGCAGCTGGAGGCCGCATCCTCTTGTGCTGTCCCTTGTCCCTTGGGCGCAGAGCCCGACCCCCCTGGCTCCAGCCTCCTGTCAGGAGCTGGCAGAGCCAGAAGGGCTTCCCTGGCCTCCTGCTCTCCAGGCTTCACAAGCCCAGGGCCCTCAGCTGCACGTTTCTGACTGGTACCATCTTGTCACTTTTTCTTACTTGCTATTGCAAGGCCATAACATGGAGGGGGGGGAGGTTTAGCTTGGCCTGTGCCCATCTGACTGGACTGTTATCTTCTACTTACATCTTTACCTCTTAGTCCATTCTTGCCTGGTTTCCCAGGTAATCCTGGTTCACCTTTCTCTCCCTTCAGACCTACATCCCCCTAAAGAAAACAAGACTGTTGTTACCTTCCTCTTCTGCATTTGCCAGTCCTCACATTTTAGACAATACAGAGCAGATCCAGACAGTGTTCCAGGCCCCATGGCTCTGCAGTTGCTTCCACACAGTTGAAGCTTGAGCTTTAATTCAACTGAAGCTTGAGCTCAGCATCTGCTCTGTGCTAGGGAGGACTGTGCTCGTGGTAGGCAGAAAAGCACCCATCTCTAATGTAGCCCATCCAGACCCCATGAGCAGCCAGGACAGATTCTTCTGAGGTTTTCCACCACCAGAAAGCTTTGCAAGCTCAAATGAGGTGGCCCATTAGTGGAGACCCTGGAGATGGGTCTGGTCTTGGAAGAGTGATGTGGACACAGGGTCAGTTCCCCATCCATGTTTTACCTTCTATTCCTGTGTAAAATGAGTTGAGCTCTCATGGATGTGTACCTACACAACTGCTCTGCTTAATGTTTTTACAGCAAAGATCTTCCTCATCACTCAACCACTTCACCAGGCCTTCTCCCAGCTCCAAAATACCTCTTGCTGCCTTCTCCACTTGGCAACTGCATTAATAATTCTTGTTAACACATCCTGTCTTGGATGCATCTCATTTGTCTCTTTTGACATTCCAATTTCTCCATGGCCATGAGGCTGATAGAGCCTAACCATTTTGTTCAGTGGGCTGTGGATCATGCTGTAACATCTCCCAAATCCATACACTCCTGGGGAGCAATGCTGTTTGGGAAATGAACAACACAGCAAGACAGATTCACTGAACAAACACCACAGATGAAGCCCTGCTGACTCAAGTTGCTGTGGGTGATGCAGATGCTGGTCACGAGGCAATGCTTCATGTGTTCAATCACTGCATGGACTCACCTTCTGACCTGGTTTGCCAGACAAACCTACATTTCCCTGCAAAAATACAGGCTGTTAGTCACACAACAAGACTGATACAAACAGAATGATTTCAGGTGAGGGTCCTCTGTTGTATCTAAACCCGCTTTGAAAACGTTCATACCCTGAGAGAGGTGTGGAGACCTCAAAGATATTAGGTTTTGCAAGTTTTTGCTGGTTTAAAATGAAAGAGACTATGGTAATCTCCATAGTAGGGAACACCAAGACATTAACCCAACCCTTACTAGGTATCAGTGAACTCATGTGGGAATCACCAGAAGCTTGCACCTTCTTAGACACAAAAGTCAGGAAGATAAAGGTCAAGTTAACCTTCAGGACAGAAAGCCATGGAGAATGTAGCTTCCTTGGTTTTGTTAACCCCAGAATTCCCAGTTGAACACTGACCACCAGTGCTTTCCTCCAGACTCATGAGCAATCCTCTCCCTGCATTTTGGAGAAGTCTTCCCTTAGCACTGTCTTCCACCCCAGCCCACAAAGACCACCATGGAATCACGCACCATAACAGCCCAGTTCCTTGTCACCATCCCAGTATTTAATATGCTGGTGACAGGTTTGGTGGGTGAAGGCCAGTAAATTCACATGCATGGAGGTGACAGACTTTTGTCTCTGAATCTCTTAGTCCTCCCCTTTCCACACTCTCCTGGTGAAAGGAGTTAATAGAGGGCATCTGTCATTTGTTGAGTGCATGGCCCAGCCCCAACCGAATGTTGACACCCACCCAGCACATTGCCCCACTCACCCTGTCCCCTGGGTCTCCCTTCAGCCCAGGTTGACCAGGAATGCCAAAACCTGGACTTCCCTACAAGAATCAAAGATGATGTGAGTCTCAGTGTGATGCTGTGGGAACTTCTCTGCACCTCTATGTGAATAAAGAGACAGCTGGGGTGAAACACAGNTGATGCAGCCCAGAATGCGACTGGGACTTAGGAAGGAATTCCATCTACTTCAAAGCTTCCTTTGTAGACACAAAATAAGCCCTTCTACCCATAAAGGATTTGAGAGCAAAGAAAGAGTGTTACCTTCTCTCCTTTGTTTCCTTGTATTCCTTTGTCTCCTTGTGGTCCCAGAGCCCCCATTGGTCCAGTATCTCCCTGTGGATAAAATTCCCAAAGCTAATAATCACAGAATCACAGAATGGTTTGGGTTGGAAGGGACCTTAAAGATCATCTCGTTCCAACCCCCCTGCACCAGTGGGACACCTCCCACTACACCAGGTTACTCAAAGCCCCATCCAACCTGGTCTTGAACACAGCCAGTGATGAATCCCACACAGCTTCTCTGGACAACCTGTCCCAGAGTTTCACCACCCTCACAGTGAAAAACTTCTTCCTCATTTCTAATCTGAGCCTACCCTCTTCCAGTTTAAAACCATTACCCCTCATCCTAACAAAGATGATAAATAGCACCAGTCCCAGTATCAATCCCTGAGGAACACCACTCATTGCTGGTCTCCACCATTGACTGCAACTCTTTGAGAGAGACCATCCATCCAATTCCCTGTCCCCCGAGTGGTCCATCTGTCAAATCCATGTCTTTCCAATTTAGAGACCTGGATGTCACGTGTGACAGAGTCAAACGCTTCTCACAAGTCTAGGTCAATGACATCAGTTGCTCTTCCCTTATCCACCAACACTGTAACTCCATTCTAAAAGGCCACCAGATTTTATCAGGCAGAATTTGCCCTTGGTGAAGCCATGTTGGGTGCTATCAATCACCTCCTTTTATACCTTGTGGTGGTATAATCAGGATAAAATGAAGATTTTTTTAGTTCTCTGCAGGTTGGCAATGAGGTATCAAGAATAAAAAATAAAATTAAGATATTCCAGGCCACGTTCCACCACGAGGCCACTGCAACAGTGAACTAGATCTGTTGTGCTGTAAAGCAGATGGACAACATGGACACCACAGTCAGAGAACAGCTCTGTCTCAATTTCCTCCAGTCACATTGAGGACAAACACTGGTTCAGGGGCCCAGAGAGGTCGGGACGTCTCCATCCGTGGAGATGCTCAGCACACAAGGTCCTGAGCAACCTGACTCAGCTTTGAAGTTGTCTCTGTTTTGAGCAGGAGGTGGGACTAGAGACCTCCAGAAGTCCCTTCCAGCCTCAGCTGTGCTTTGACTTGGTGTCAATACCTCCTTTGTCTGGGAAGTATCTTCTATGAATGGGCTGGATCTGTGCTTCAGTGATCTCTACCTTCTAAAAGCAGCACATGGAAATCCCAATTTTCCCCCCAGACTGGGGCTAGAAAGAGACTGACAGGCAGAAAATGTTAATAAAAGCAGAAGAAACATCAGCAGGGCAAGACAATTGCTACTTCACCAACCTCTCCTCTCTGGTCAGTCACAAGAGAGATAGGATTCAGATGGTGAAACATGGTCCAGCCCCTACTTTTTCAGACAAAGATCTCATCCATGTTACAAACAGTGCTAATAATGGACTTACCCTGACACCTTTCTTGCCTGGAGGTCCCAAAATCTGAAGATAAAAGAAGAAATCACAGAAATGCTCTCTTATCTGGGACAGCAACAACAAAAAAGTCTCCCCTTTCAAAGGAAGTTCTATTCATGCTACATTTTCCAAAGCAAGAGAATCTCAGGCTTGCTATGGGATAGGAAATCCTGGACCTACACTGGGTCATAAAGTACCAGAAAGGGTTAGAAGTCAAATCCCAAATCCAGGGAAGCTTGTGAAGGAATCCCACCAACTTCAGTAGGTTTTAGCTCCAGGGGTGGGACTGAACAATCAGTCACATCAAGGGGTAATTAGCAGATGGCTGCTCTAGCCTTTGCTAGCACAATCCAAGGACCAACCTTTGGACAACCATGAATCTTAAAATGACTGCACTATGACCCTGCAGAGCAGCCCTGAGCTGGGCTTAGAGACTACAGAGCTGTCTCCCCATCCTGTGTCTCCAATGCAATTCTGTCAGCATTACTAGGAAAGAAATCTAAGGTATCCTGCTCATTCAAACATCTTCCAGGAGACATCAGTCTGTCCTGCTGGTGGGTCTCAGATCTTAATGCAACCTCCAACTGCTTCCACAGACTTTGCAGCAATGCTGTGGGACATGTAGACATGGGCACCACCAAGGTTTCTCCTTAAAGCTGTCCTAGCATTTGGTGGGACATGAAAAGAGGTTGTAGGATCCCTGTTTCCCCATTGGAATGAGGTAAACAAGGCCCATTAGCAGCACCTTTTCATCAGAGACCAGCACAAACCCATTGTGAATGGGAAGCTTAAGCAGGGGGGACAGGCCTGGAGCACAGGACTCCAGTTCTGGGAAGGCTTTAACCTTGTGTTTCCTGCACAGCAGTGAAGCTCCTTTGAGGAGTCAGTGGGCAACTGTAGTGCAGGGTGGAAATACAAGAAAAGGAGCAAGGGAGTAGAAGCCATAGTTGGCTGGAGGGTCAAGGAAAAGGACCATTAGCTCTTTCTACTGTTCAGTGGGACACATTTCTCTTGGTCCTTCATCTACTGTCACTGCTGGTGGTGATGATTTGTGGTTATAGCACAAGAAGGGCTGTAATCCACTCATAGTTACCCCTACAGCTGGAGCACCTGGAAATCCAGGGTTCCCCTGCAAGGCAAGAGAACATAAAATGAACAATCTGGGGCAATGAAACATTTCTGCTCATTGCTCTCCCCCATCCATCCCTTAAAACAGCTCAAAACACATCTCAGATGCACAAGAGGAAAACAGAGGAGATGCTGAGCTTGTGGTGAAGCTGAAGTGCATCCCTTCTGGCTTCATCTCAGCATAAGCCCCCCATAAAGACAGTCAACTGTGCTTGCAAGAGCTGCATATGTGGAACAACTGGGTAAAGTCAGGAGATCTTCACCTGAGCTAGTGAAACATGTTCTCATACTGTTTGACTTACTTGGTCTCCCTTCTGGCCTGGAAGTCCTGGGAGTCCCTGTAAAATATCAGAAGAGAATTTCCACCTGACTGAAAACAGATTCAGCCCTTTTGATCCCTCCTCTTGTGAGAAGCTTCAAGCCAGAGGGAGGGAGGAAATTCTTCTGCCAAATTTTTCACTGATTACAAGACACCCCTGCCAGACAGCTAGAAAGGCTTTTGGCTGAGAGATGGAAAACCCCATGTCTATCTCTAGCATACTTGGCTGCCATCTACCAGGAGAGCAAGTGCAAACGAGCAAGCTCCCATATCAGGAAAACCTATTAAAGATGCTCTTTTGCAAGTAAGAAAAGGTAAGAACACAGCCTTGAGATGCATAGGAGCTACCAGACTGGGTCAACATTTTCCCTAATCCAGCCACAGAACCTTGCACAAAGCTGGAAGTTGGAAATGTTGGGTCTCTTCCCCAAGGCAGAAGGGATAGGAAGAGAAAATGGACTCAAGTTGTTCCATGGGAGGTTTGGGTTGGACATGAGGAAAAACTTCTTCACTGAAGGGGTTTTCTCCCCCAACCTTCTGTTGGGGAGCTGGGGAGAGCCAGAAGGGCTCCCCTGAGCCTCCTGCTCTCCAGGCTCCACAAGCCCAGGGCCCTCAGCTGCTCCTCACCCCCCTTGTGCTCCAGCCCCTTCCCCAGCTCCCTTGCCCTTCTCTGGCCACGCTCCAGCCCCTCAACATCCTATGTGTCTCCACTTCATCTGCACTGCCACCCTTGCTATTACTTTGTTTCAGCTATTCTCAGTTCCTCCTTGGGCTGATAGATTCAGTAAGGATATGATATGAGTAATGACCTTTTCTCCTCTTGGTCCAGGCAGTCCAGGAACACCATCTAGCCCTACAGGGCCTGGCAAGCCAGGCTTTCCCTGAAAAGGAAGATTATCATCAAATCTTTTTCTCCTGAACTGTTTGTTACCAGTCATACTAAAGAAAAAGTTCAAGTCTGCAGAAACACAAGCAGAGAAACATTTATCCTGATGTGCCCATCTTAACAGTACCATCATAATGGAGGTTTTAGGAAGATGTTTATGTATTCCTATTTTTTTTTTCTCACAGAAACATAGAATGGTTTGGGTTGGAAGCGACCTTAAAGATCATCTGGTTCCAACCCCCCTGCCATGGGCAGGGACACCTCCCCCTAGAGCAGGGTGCTCAGAGCCCCATCCAGCCTCAGTGATGGAGCATCCACAGCTTCCCTGGGCAACCTGTTCATAGTAAACAATGTCATCCTAATTTTTTAATCTAAATCTACACTCTTTCAGTTTAAAGTCCTTACCTCTTGTGCTGTCACTACAGTCCCTCACCAATAGACTATCCCCAGCTTTCCTGTAGGCCTTCTTCAGATACTGGAAGGTTGCAAGCAGGTCTCCACAGAGCCTTCTCTTCTCCAGGCTGAACAACCCCTGTTCTCTCAGCCTGTCCTTATAGAAGAGGCTCTTCAGCCCTCAGATCATCTTCATGGTCCTCTGCTAGACCTGCTCGAGCAGGTCAATGTCTTTTCTTACACTGGGGGCCCCACAGCTGGACACAGCACTTCAGGTGGGGTCTCAGGAATAGGTTCACATAGTCTCATGAATTCTCCCTCACAAACAGGATGCAAGAACAAGGACATATCCATAGTCCCTGATGATCTTTCTGGTTTGAGCTACTTAGAATGCAGGGGCTTCCCCATCCAAACATGGTTTCTTTCACCCTCAGTAGTCCTCCATGGACTTATTTTTTTCTCTCATCTCCCCTTAAACTCAAACTTCCTACATCCCAAATATTCTTGTGGGACTTTGAAGAACAACCTGCTTTTGTTTGTCTTGAAACTGCTGCCACCTTGGTCCAGATGCTGTCTCACACTTCTGAAGCACCTTCTTGCCCTCCTCTGGACCTGCTCCAGTTTTTCTCCAACGTCCTGAGACGGTGGGATGCAGGAAGAAGTGCTGTTGCACTCAGCTCCTCCATGGGTGATGGAGACAGCATGCCTGTTCTCGTGATTCTTGCCCACTTTGGAGTGGCCTTTACTGGGCAACATTTACTGTCATCTGCCACCATGACTGACTATACTGCAGTTTACCATCGTGGTGAGCATTGTGGTGGGCACACTTCTCACAGCTTTGCTCCAGACCATGAGGAAGAGCATGTCCTCTCTTTTGACAACAGGAACAGCCTTATCCCATGTCTTTGCTGGGTTTCTCATGTTTCCTTTTTGGCAACTCCTGAGTGACAGGTCAACAGGATGAAGCTGACAAAGTGAGGAATGTTGAATTGGCCCTGCTTAATCTGCCAACCCTCAGCAGCTGAGTGAGGCATCTCAAAGCCTTGGCTGATGAGAACTGACAGTAGACATTGTCTCTCTACACCCACCCCATATGGCAGAGGGCATCCCAAGGCAAATGACCCCTTTGCACCATGGCCAGCAGTCCTTCCTTAACAACCAACCATCAGTGGACCACTCACCGGCTCTCCCATGCCTCCTCTGTCACCCTTGAGGCCACTCCTCCCACGAGGACCCTGTGTGAACACAGGACAGTCTTACTGCATGTTCCAGCTGCCCTTGCTGGGTCTTGACAGACATCTGCTAAGTATGGAAAACAGACCCTATTGGGTAGCTTAGAAATAATTATATATATATAAAAAAGCTTCTCATCACATGCAAAAGTGAAAGCCCATCCCAGGTACTTACCCTGATACCCGAATCTCCTTGTTCACCCTGAAACACAAAGGATAAGAAGAATGATCACAGGGGTGGTAATTTAGAGAGGGGGTCCTCTCTAAACTTAGTCTCAGCAAAAAGCTCCTGCAGGCTGATAAACTCAGAGACCAAACTCCCATGCCCAAGGGAAGACAGAGCTTTAGGTGTCTACTGTCTTGCATGCTCCAGACACCTCAACCTGCAATAACTGGTGTCAGGCTTCACCTTTCGGGTAGAGATGGAGATTTCTGGTCTTTTGGTGTCTGCTGAGACTTCCTGATCTGTCCCCTTGTGCAAGGAGACATTTGGAGGAGACAACCATCAGCCCAGGCTTGACTGTGCACAGCCCAAGTGACCCTGTGAATTTCACTCCAGCCACCAAACAACCATCCTAGAGCCCTGAAGCTGGAAAGGTCCTGGTGTCTTCTGAATCAAGTCCCATGTCAGACATGGTTGACTGTAACCTTTTCAAGCTACATCAATTCTTGCTGTGTTGAACAGCAGGGCCCTGGTGATGGGAATATTTCATGGAGTGCCTCCTTTTGTGACTCAGTGGCAGAATCCCACGAGGGGAAGAAGATATGTTTGTTCCCAGGGACCTTGAATGAACAGAGCATCCAGGGATGGTGGACTGTGTTGGGTTTCTCCTTTGTGGTACAACATCACAGAACCATGCTTCAAATAACCATGCTCACCTTGATGGAGATCCCTGGTGGTCCCTGTGGCCCTGGTAAACCTGGCGGCCCTGCTACTCCAGGAACCCCTGGTTGCCCTTTCTGTCCCTGTAACAATGAAAACCAGGAGAAGGAGGGATGTGGACTTCCTCCCACCTCCCTTTGCTTCTCTGCCAGCCCTTGAGAGGCTGAAGGGTCCACCACACCTGGGGTATGATACTCACAGGGTGGCCAGGCTGCCCATCACGGCCAGGAATCACCTCCACTCCTCCCAGGACATAGCCTGGTTCACCCTGACACAAAGAGATGAGGACACACTCAGCTGCATTGGAAGGTCCAGGTGCACACAGGCAGTGTCACAACTTTGGGACAACTTCATGATCAACTTTCCTGTGTGGCCTGCCCTGGGTGACCCTGCTCTGGCACAGGGGTTGGACTTGGTGATCTCCAGAGGTCCCTTCCAACCCCTGTCATTCTATGATTCAAAGCCAAATGCTGTTGCAAACCCAAACCACCTGCTTGTGGCAACTCTTTTTGCAGAGGTACCAGAAACCACGTGGCCATGACATGAGCTTTGCTTACTGGCATGGAACAAAATTAATCCCAGGAAGAAAATAAGAGCTTGGCTTTCAGCAGGACCCCTTCCATGATCTGTAGCCATACAGAGAGCTTAAGTGGATGCAAGGAAGGAGGAAGAACTTGCATTGGGAGTTTGGGGAAGGACAGGACAACTGCTGCTGGGATCTGCCCACAGCTGATCTTGAAGCTTTACCTTGTTGTGCCCTAAGTGCATGTAAACAGGTCATTCATAGTGGAAACAGAAAGGCAAAACGACCCAGCTAAATGCTACCTCCTGCAAATAGCCAACTGAAGTGTGCCACGGGCCTGTGAGAAGGACTGAGCACTTTTCTCCATGAGAACATTAGATTCCTCCTAGCAAAGCTGAAGCACAACTCCCCAAGCTGAAGATGAGCAGTGTCATGCTAGTTACATAAATCTCTGAAGTTCACAGTCACCAAAGGTCACTATGCAAATGCTTAAATTAGAGATCAAAGCAATAAGTTTTTCTGAATGAAACCCAGGAATGAAACTCACCCTGTCTCCTTTTGGCCCCACTGGTCCTGGAGAGCCAGGAGATCCCTGGAATTAAAATAAATCCTGCAGCATTAAACAGCAAAGCCCCTACAAAACCATCGTTGTAGGATCATCACTCTGAGGGTGGTGAGACACTGGAGCAGGTTGCCCAGGGAAGCTGTGGATGCTCCATCACTGAGGCTGGATGGGGCTCTGAGCACCCTGCTCTAGCGGGAGGTGTCCCTGCCCATGGCAGGGGGGCTGGAACCAGATGATCTTTAAATTCTCTTCCAACACAAACCTTTCAATGATTCTGTGAACAGGTTACAGACTCATCTCTCATAAAATTTCATTCCCTTTTCAAGTGCTCACAACAAGAGGTTTTTGGTCCCAAAATATCTGTGTCAACATATGGTTTGGTCCCCAAATGTGCATGTTTTCCATGGAGCCAATGTGTTCTATGCCCTCCTCTAGTGATGGCTGCTTGCAGGGTGCACACCTGATGTAGTGAAGGTCTTGTACATCCAAACACCACTGGATGCTGTGAGGAATGGGGTGCAGCTGCTTATTTAATCCACCAGGAGAAGGTGAACAGAATCAGAAGATACATTTGGTGGCTGCAGTGGTTTGTGTCAGACCCTTGTGATCCATGCAAACCACAGCTCACAAATGTCTCAACCCTTGCTAGAAGTGCTGTGGGTGGTGTCCTAGGATATCTGAGATATCTCCAGTTATCCAAGGCACAGAACTCACAGACATTAGACAGGACCTGTGTCCTTCTAAAGCATCAGCTGGAGGATGGGTGGGATAACAACACATTTGAAATCACATAGGAGGACTCTAAGCAATGGAATTGAGCCCAAAAGATGGGGTTATGTTCAAGATGGTGCCACTGAAATGGTGGTTCTACAAGAGCTGGCTGGTTTACACCCCATCACAGCCAGTGGAGGTCAGGGACTCAGTTCAGTTACACATGCACTGGTGTCTTGGGCTGTTTGTGATGCTCTCTTGCTACCTTCTTGGCCTCCAGCTCTCACTTCAGAAGCATCCATCAAAACCCATGCATGGCTGTCTTGGAAACCCTCAGGCATCTCAAAGGACCTGAGCACCTTAGTACCAGTCCCTTCTCAACACAGCTCTCAGAGCCAGAGGTGATTGAGCTGGTCAAACAAGCACAGCTCTCTCCTAACAGAGACCTGGTCAAAGCAGGTGAGGGACATTGGCAACAGCTGATTGAGGGTGCAAAGCTGTGCCATCACCAGTGACATCACCAGCCTGCAGCAATTAGTCTGGTCTAGCTGGAGGCATGTTTTCCAAGCAATGCCAGGAACTGTTGGGTGAACTTGTGTATGGGAAGACCACAAGCAAATGGTGCTGCTGGTGGCTATGCAGTAGGACTGACATCTCTGACACAGTTTGTAGTCCTTGACCTTTTTCTGGACAGCTCTGGTTCATTCAGGGCTACTTGGTTAGAAATGTGCCCATGTTCTGTTGCATTGTTTGTCAGATTTCTGAAAAGAAGGAAACCCGTTTGGAGCTATTTGGTGACAGCAACAGCCACTCATGAAGTCAAAATGGGTCTTCCTGTCCTGCTCAGTGCAACTGGCCTTTGAAAGGTTTGAAAAGCAAAGCTTTGGGGTCTCACTGCATCAATGATCTTTGCTGAATTCCAAATACTTACAGAGTCACCTCGGATGCCAGGGAGACCCTGCAAAATCAGAGAGAACAATTAGAAAGCCAGGCTCAATTTTCTCTTAAAAGACACTTTGGCAAAGTTCATTAAAACAAATACATACCATGAGTCCAGGGGGACCAGGAGGACCTGTCCGTCCTGGTCTGCCTGGCAGCCCAGGAATGCCATCCTTCCCAGGTAGACCCTGAACATATGGAAAGTAACATCATGTAGGTTATGGCCCCAGACCTGCAAACAGCTTCAAAGAATTATTGAATTGTTTCAGTTGGAAAAGACCTTTAAGATCATTGAGTCCAACCATTAACTGCCAGGGCACCACATCTCCACAGCTTTGAAACACCTGCAGGGATCACGGGGACTCCACTACTGCCCTGGGCAGCCTGGAACAGACTTGGACAACTCTGCAGAGGAAGAAATTGTTCCTCAGTTTCAACCTGAACCTTTTCCAATGGAACTTGAAGCCCTCTCCTCTTGTCCTAGTGCTTGTTCCTAGTGCTGGAGCCCGACCCCCCTGGCTCCAGCCTCCTGTCAGGAGCTGGCAGAGCCAGAAGGGCTCCCCTGAGCCTCCTGCTCTCCAGGCTCCACAAGCCCAGGGCCCTCAGCTGCTCCTCACCCCCCTTGTGCTCCAGCCCCTTCCCCAGCTCCCTTGCCCTTCTCTGGCCACGCTCCAGCCCCTCCAGCTCCTGCTGGGAGTGAGGGGCCCAAACCTGAGCCCAGGATTCCAGGGGTGGCCTCCCCAGTGCCCAGGGCAGGGGGACGGTCCCTGCCCTGCTCCTGCTGCCACCCCAGTGCTGACACAGCCAGGGTGCTGGTGGCTTCTTGTCCCCTGGGCACTCTGGGGCTCATCTCCAGCCCCCTCTCCACCAACACCCCCAGGCCCTTTCCCACCAGCCCCTTTCCAGCCGCTCTGCCCCAGCCTGGAGCGCTGCAGGGGGTTGGGGGGACCCCAGGGCAGGACCCGGCCCTTGCCCTTGTTGTCCCTCCTGCCACTGGCCTCAGCTCATTGATAATGCTTCATGCAGCCCTAGGCTTTCTGTATTGCTGGAGAGAATGCCCCATTGCCAGCACAGACACAAACATATCTTAGTTCCTTTTTGCCTGATTTTTCAAAGCCAGCATAAAGCAGAAATTACCAAAACACCAACATAATTCTTTGCTATTCTTTGCTACATCTTGCCTTGCTTCTAATAATTTAGTTGCATTTTTATTAACAGAGTGGACACCTGATGCTGGTGGACTCACCCGCTCTCCTTTCTCTCCTTTTGTAGTCAAGCTGTATGGGTCATACCTTCCATGAGCCAGTGAGCCCTTGACACTCTTGAAAGGAAAAGGAAAACAGAACAGATGATCAGGAAATCATTATCCACCAAAGGATGGCAAACAAACTCCAACGAGACCATGAAACACAGACTAGAACACTGCTTGGCTTATGCAACAGAAGGAAGAAGCAAAGTTGACCATCCAGGAGACCTGTTTATATCTTCAGATTATTTAAAGCCCCTTGGAGGTCACACATTATTTACTTTGTCTCTGGCTTGCACTGAAATTGGGAGAACAGGATGGAGAATGCAGAGTTGTGTGAAGGCAACACGTAGTCAGGGAACATACTGATGTTGTAGGAAGTCTTGGCTCATATCACATATACACTTCTAGTGCCAATGCAATTCTTGTCCCCCATGGAAGAAATTGTGGAAAGGAGTTTAGCAGAGGTGAAATAAAGACCCTAACTCAACCATCTGTGGACAACATACATCTCACTTTATTTTGGACAGCTACAGCAGACACATCAGTACCTGAACTATTCTGCCAGTGTGGACACCTACCTATGAACTGAATCATGACCAAACTTTGCTGACCACCCTGACTAGCTGCTCACCAACCACTTTGGAGGCTCTCCATTTCTCCAGTGAAGCTAACAGACTGTTCAGTCTTGCTGGCTACAGTCACATCAGTAAACTCACTTGGCCAGAACATGTGCTTTGGGGCTGTCCTACAGTTCTTCATATCCTCTGGCTTTCTGCTTGGTAGAAGGAGTGTGTAGATTTGCCTCCTCACATTTTATTTCTAAAGCAAGGAGTAGCAGCAGCTTGTTGGTCTTTTCAGTGGCTCACATGAGTCTGCAGTTATCTGAGATGCTACAGAACATCCAAGATGTTTGTGCTGGGCTGGCAGATATGAAACAGGATCTATGGAAGACTTGTATTTCATTGGTTGCTGAGGAAGGAGCACAGGCAGCTGCTGTGTTTCGCATGCAGAGGTTGCAGGTTCTAGGATGACCTCCCCAAATGTGGACATCATTTCCAAAGTTAAAGGTCTTGACACTGTTATAGCTCCACCACATACCACAGAGGTATGAGAAGTGACCTGATCAGAGTAGTGATCATGTTTCTTTGAAATATAATCCCCTGAACAGGCACCAGTGAACAAACTCTCACCTTTAAACACCAGGGACCACAAGCCTCCTCTTTGTTTCGGGTAGGTGGTTCAGCTGATGATGGAACAGGGACATGGGGCTTGCTCTCTGTGTCATCAAATGGCAACTGCTTGTCAGCTTCATGCCTGGCAACCTACAGTGCAAAGTTTGGCTTTGATTAGTGATCTTCCAGGTTTTGGAACCAGACATCAAACACCAACCTTCAACAGATCTCAAGAGATCATTGTGCTTTTATATGACCCACCCTTTCACTGAGACAGCCATAAAATATCCCTGATGGAGATGAGCATCTCTGCAGACGAGCTCATGTCCATGTCAATGACCCACTGACTGGAGTTCGAAGAGGGCAGTGAAATAATAACACATCCAAGTGCTCTGGCCCTGCAGTGGCTTTATGCAAGAAATGATCCAAAGCTGTATTCTGGTTTCCCCAGTTCCACTACCTTGATTTCAAAGGTTTTGTTCCTTACCTCTAGAGTTGGAGAGTAAGTGAGGTCAGAATTTGTCTCAATGTACTAAATCTATTCTGACTCTGCTCTGAAGCTTTGTTTAGTGAAGGAGATCACCCTTGTGCATGACCCACATCAAGCAAGCTGGATTCTGTTCAAAGATCTGTGAAGAAGCTCACCTCCCTGGATGGTAGCTGGGCTCCTGAAGGCTGAGGGTCAGAACAAATGATTTCTATCAGCTCTCGGAGGATCTCTGGGAAGTCATCAAATGTGCTGATGTAGAAAACGTTCTGGAGGTTCTGCTGCAGCAAGATGCTGTTGAGCTCAACGGGGTCAGCTCCTGAGACACCCACAGCAATGATGCGGATCCCTGAAATGTATCGCTCACTCAACAGAAGCAAAAGTGTTTGAGATCAGAGTTTCCAAACTCCTTATCACAATCTGCCTGTTAATAACTTCTGATGGGATCAGGTACTCCAGTAGCCATAGAATCATAGAATGTTA
>VWZY01011310.1:14223-51938 GCA_013399075.1 Chloroceryle aenea | reverse complement strand
GCTCTCCAAGTTCTAGCAGTTGCTGGCTCACCTTGGGCTTCAGCACAGCAAGTTGCACCCGCGGGAGTCCCGGTTGGCAGGGGTCGGGCAGGTGATTTACCTGATTTTAATTTATTTCTTTTCGCTCCTCTGCTTGAGTCTGAGTCCCCAATACCAAAAAGTCTGCTGGAAAGCCTGGGAGAGCTTGAGAAAAGCCACGGTGGAGAGTTGGGTTTTGGATATATTGGACACAAAGTACTGCTGCCGCTGCTCGGGAGATTCATATGGCTTGAAGGTAAGAGATGTCTTGATGTTTTCCTTCAAGAAATACAAATGTTGTGAATGTTCCAGAAAGGGAATAGAGACAACAGTGGCTGCTGCGATCGCCACTGCCTAGCAATGCAAAGAGGCAGTGGAAAAAGAAAATGTTTGTCATTGTACCAAATGATCCATTAAGCTGTTCTCCCAAATAGAGTCAGTGCATGGGAGTTTTCTAAATGGAAAAATGCAGATTAGTTTATTTTTTTTTCCTGCTAAATCACTAGCTGCAAGACAATAAATAATTGTTACTCAATGCTAAAGAGGAATTTAGAGTTGCTAAGAAGCTAGGATCTTTTTTAGGAGTTTGATGCTTAACATTGCTCTCACATAGACACAAAGGAAAGAGTGACAGGGAAGACTGGAGGAGGATGTGTAGATAGATGTAATGTAGGTACACTCCATTTCCCCAAAGAATTCCATTGTTCAGTCAAATTGTTTGAGGGAAAACACTATTTCTTTTTTTTTTTTTCTGCTTAAAACACTCACTCTTTTTTTAGGTATGTTAAAACTAGTTCCCCTTAAAATTTCCTTCTTGGCACCAGTCTCGAGGTTGAACAGTGTTTCCCCGGGAAGGACAGGACAGTCACCCTCTCCTGAAGAAGAGCTGGAAGGAAATTTTTCAGAACTACTCCTCTGATTCGATTTTGTGCAGGGTTTAGAGTAACCTCTGGGGCACAACGAAAGGCTGACTTGTTCCTGTTTGCATCTTCATATTTTCCTATCGCCCTTTAATTATCATTTTCACCTGGCTTTTTTAAAGCAGTGGAATCCAGGGATTTAGAGCAGGGAAGTGGACTCGAGGATTGCTTTGGGTCCTGTGCAGTGCTGAAGTATTTTTGTTCAAAGTTGTTGACTGTAGGTGGTTTCTACACAGATAACACATCCTCACATGTTAATTCTTAAGTGTCTCTCAGCCTGACTTTCCCACATGCAAAGCATGGAGCCATAGAGCTAACAGCATGTGGAGCATGAATCACTGTTCTTCAAAGTAGAGCTGGAAGTCAGAATGAAAATTACTTGATTGTTTTATAAATAACCAGCCACCGGTTTATAATATCACTGGTCAGAGAGGTGACACCTGCAGTTCCCTGCAGAATGGCATGGGTTCTATTCCTCACATGCTCAGTACTTTCTGTAATTGTTCTTTAACCCCACAGTGCTCTTAGAATGCATAATCCTGTGCTTAAGGGCTTCTATTTCTTTTGCAGTAGAAGCCCACGAACTGCTTGCATCAGTCTAGGAAAACACCACAACATGTGTTTTTGACAACATTTCCAGCTCCAGCCAAGAAGTGTAAATAGCTCTGTAGCTTGTTTCCATTGAACTTTTTCACACTGCTGCACTTCTGTTACATTAGAACCTTTAGTCTTTACTTTCCCTCCTTCTGAACAGAGCTTTTACAAAAGTAAAACTGATTGATGTGCTGTGTGATTCCCTTCTGCCTACATAGACAGTGCACGGCATGGCAGGCAAATACGGTGGAGAGAAAAAGGGCAGACTTCAGCTCTCCTGCCCATTTGAGCTGGTGACATGGGGAGGATAACTGTATGTCAGCAGAGATGCGAGTTTGGGCCCTGCCTTTTCCCTCAGTGTTTCTGAAGCTAGCCACAGTGCAGTCACCTGACGTGAATTCGGTGAATTGCCCTGTGTGATGTGTCACACAGCACCAAATGCCACCCAAATGGCATTTCATGCAGTTACACAGGGATAAATCCATTGTGTAACGTCCGCCGTGCTACTGCAGCTGCAGTAACTTCCACGGACACACGTGTATTGAGACTGCACACGTAGAAAAGAGCTTCACCTTGCTCTGCTCTGGCATTTATAAAGCACAAGCGCATCCTTCAGAAGGTAGAGAGAAGCACGTGAACCCCAAGAGCCAGGTGAGGCTGGGTTACTAGTTAGTATGGGTTATATCACAGCCAACGTGGGTCATAGCCAGAACCAAACCGCTTCCTTTTACCTTTACATCTTGCTTCTGTGTCACTTCCACACTCCACACGAGAGGCTGGCTCACGATTTAGATTCACTAAGTGGTCACACAGTGTCCATCATGCCCATCCTGAGACTGCTCCCACAGCCGAGTCCCAAATCATCACAAAGCCCACTGAAATGAGTAGTTTCCACCCACATAAATCTGCAAAGTAAAGGTGGTTTATATCTACGTGCTCCTCTCACAAGGGAATCACAGCTTGCCATCCACTCACTCTGCACGCACTGCTTGTATGCAAGGCAGCAAGCACAGAGATTGCACTTTAATCTTTCCCGGCTTTGCTGAAGTAGAGACACCCACCTGGGAAAAATACTCAGCTTTTCCTTTAATGGCACTCCATTGGTGCTGCAATGTGTTCTTCCTCACGGGCCCGCAGGCGAGCAGAGCCAGGCTACTATTGCCATTAGCAAAAGCTCAAGGCACCAGTCAGTGGATAACACAAGTTGCAGACGTGCTGGAAAATGCAACTGGAACCGACCAGCAGCGTCCTGCAGCTAGGCTGGAAAGTCTGAGCCACGGCACAGAGCAGTGAGGACCTGCGACTAAGATACGTCCCCTTAATCAAAGGAAAAGGCCTAACACAAAGTACAATTTCCTGTGTATCATTCTTCTAAAATCCATCCTTTGTATTAAATCAGCAAATCTCCACCCTCCCATCCTCTGTTCACTTGAAGGTTGAAATTCACTTACATTTTGATTCCTCTCAGATAATAACATTGGACATTGTTATTCCCACCATGTGAAAGAAGCTGTAGAATGAGCTCCCAAGCCCTATGCTCTATTTCTGTAAAGCATTTGCTTGCTTTATTTAACACCCTTGAACTAGACACCCTTTTTCTCCTGAGCAATATAAAACTGAGTTCCTCTAACACAACAGTGAACTTTGGAAAAGACTTCTCTTCAAATGCACGAGCATCTGAAGCTATTCAGATCTGAACGAGAGGGATTTGGCTCATGAACCTTACAGTACTGGCAGAACAACTCTTCAGATTTCCCCCTCTGTGCCCACATCTCTTCTGAGCGCGTAGGGGACCGGGAGTGTTTTCCTCCTCACGTGCACGTAGCTGGTATTTCCGTGCTGGTAACTGAAGGACAGGGAGTCTGTTCGAGTAACATGCAATTTAGCTGTAAAGCTTCTTGCCACAGAATGCCTGGATGCTAAATGTTGCCGACCTAGGCTCAGGGGGTAATTTCAATTCCAAGGGGAAAAAGCCCCCTGATGGTTAATAAATGCATAGAAACCAGACTGGCTCAGCAGATAGCCGAGATGCAAACGGCTGGAGGAGGGGAGAGTACTTTCAGAAATACTACACTTGCTCTGTTCACATGCTCCTGCCCAGGCAATGGCTTCTGAAGAAAAGATCCTGGGCTGATTGAACTTTGGCCTCTCAGGTTATTTTTTTAAGGCTGCAGGATAAAACACAGCAGGCTAAATGTTAAAACATTCAAGCCTGGAAAACAGGGGGGAAAGATTTTTAAAGCTGTGTTTGGGAACTAACCTCACTGGCTTCACAACTTTACTAAGTGCATTTGCTTTGGCTAACTCTTTAGGAGCACAGGAGACTGATCCGTTTGTGCCAGGGTGCTGCTAACGAGATTCTCTGGGAAAGGGGGAGGCAATTGTTTAAGTCCTGTCAAATGCATCATCCCTTGCGCTGTTACAAAACCAACCTATATTCAATCTAAAATGATTGCTAATAAGTATTAACTCCTCTACCAATTGTTCCGCTTCAATCATGTTTTCTCTTGCTGTCCTTCATCTGGATATTTTTAGCATTATAATTTTTATATATTTTTTTTTAAGATGTGACTCTGTGTTCAGTTGCTGCTTCTCTGTACATCCCTCCCAATTATCTTGGTGGGTATTTTTCTCCCTACCCCCCGAAACGGGTTTATTTCTGGTTTACTCTTCCCTGTTGGTTTCCATGTGGTTATGTGGGAGGCTGCACATTCTTTATCAAAGCAGAGAGCCATGATTAGTCCATTCAGAAAATGTAAATGCAGCCTTATGTGCTATGTAGCACTGGAGACGAAGGGATAGACTCTCAGGAGCAATAGCAGCAGTTGATAATAGAACACAGCCTTAAGCTCTGTGGGTAGGTCTGGATGGTCACAGTGATGTCCACACTTCAGATGTCTGATGGAGCTAAATAAATGAACTCAACCTGTGTGCTGCTGTCTGGGGAGAGCTAATCAGAGTGCAATCCAGCCCTGCTGAAGTAAGTGAAATCTGCTGTGATTGTGCAGCCTTTGCAGTTAGCATTCGTTCCGATTGGTATCTCCCTTTCTGTACGTGTTCCATTATTTATCCCAATTTACAGACACTGTAGCCTCAGCTGTTTCCGTCTGAGATGTCCCAGGAGCTGGAAACACACTTACCAGTTGATAAATACACGTATTTGATTTTGCTCACTGCTTCAGGTTGCCAACTGCTAACGCTGGGGATGTATCAGCAAAATCAACACTATTGAGAATGCGCTGCGCAATTTGCAGCTTTACAGGAAAATCAACTCTTCACCAGCAGCTCAGGTTTTTGAATCATGCTCCCCTGAATGCTGCAGCTGAGACAGTACATTCACAAAAGGTAAATCCATTACCTAGTACCTTACACCTTACAAATTACTTGTCTAAACTCAATCCTCACCCCAAACACTGTTTGGATATCTCGGGCAACGTGGAGTTTTAGCAAAATAAGATTCCGTCTGTCGTGAGCACTCCTCTGACCTCCAGTTATCTCTGTAGTTCAGGCTTTTACAGATGTGTATGACAAGCTGAGAAAAATGTGATTACCTACAGGACTGCTGAAGCTGGAAGTTAAGATTTCTAACCTTTTTATGCATTTTCTCTGGTGACCACTCCAGGCAGGAAGAGCTTTGAGTTCCAGCCTTAGCTACATGCTGGGGAATCCAGCGCTCTCCACATGGGTGCCCCCAGCCCACCTGCTTTCCTTTAGACATTTATACATGAATTTCAGAGCCCAATTTTAGTCATTTACACTTGAAAAGCTACAATGCTAAAGACCTTATTAGTATGAAAAGCATTAAAACCAGAAACCACACCCCTCCCCGTGTGTAATAAACCAGTAAGAACCACCCTGGCCACACAGTACCGGACGCAGCTCTCATCCCCATGAGGTTATGGATGCTCTAGCATGTGTTTGATTGTGCAGGAATACTTCGGCATACAGTGAACATCCTAGGAATGTGTAAGCTCCTTATCTGTGCTTTCTTAATGGCAAACTGACAGGAAGAATTAGAGAGTTCTAATTGTCTAACCAGGGAATTAAAAGTCAACATCAGAATCTCCGTGCTAGTAAAGACTCCTACATGTCCTTATTAGTGGTTCGTTTTCACCTGTAAAGCACGACGAATCTCAAGTTGATCACAGCCTGTGACGGGGTCTGGACCTTCACCAGTGTAACAGGAGGTTATTATTATATTACAAACTGCACACAAAGCTACTGGTGAACTTCAGCTTTCCCCTGGTCCTTCCTCTCTAGCAAACCAGACTAAAAGACCCATCTTTTCCTCAAAGTTTGCAATTAGTCGTAAGGTAGGCATTAGCATTTTCAAGGATAGCCCTGGGACACCCACTAGAGATGGCGTTGCTAGGTGGAAGGGATCTATTGGATCTATTTCCAGATCAAAGACAAGAAGTGAGAGTGATCAAGAGCACATTTGGCCACATGAGGTTTCCATCCACATCACTGTCTGGGGGCCTGGCTATAGCTCAGAGTGGCTGCACTGCGCTTGGAAGAGGCTGAGCTGAGATCATCTCTTAAGTACAGGGCTTCCTTCCTCTTTGTTAACGAGCAGCAGGCACTGGAGTTATGCCTATAGCTCATTTTGAGCATGGATCATAGGAGAGTAGCTAATGCATTCCAACTGCAAGGCAGGCATCCTCTCCAGGGCTCCCCTGGGAACGGGGTCAGGCTCTCTGGGGGGTACTGAACCAGCAGCACAGAGCTCACTGGCTTCAATAAAATAAAAGAATCACAACGAATGCATCGCAGTGAGAGCTCAGTTGGCAGGGGTGACTTTTTGAGCAAGATCTGAAGATATTGGGGAAAATTTAGTATCCTTTTGCAAAAGCAAGCATCAAGGGAAAGCAGATAAGGTGGGAAGAGGCAGCAGTCTTAAAACATCTTATTCCAATACCCCCGATCCCAGCACTGGTTCTGGAGACCCTTAAGAGCTAGGGCTAGCTGAAAACTCCCCAGCCCAAACCATTTCCACTGCAAGTTGAACTGAATCAGCATTCTGCAGAAAGCAACTGCTTTTCTGTTTTCCACAAGTTGTCCATCTGCCTTTCTCCCCAATATACACTCAAAAGTTTCTTCACTCACATTTTGTTCAGCTGAAAAAGTTCAGAACTTCTGACTGAGGTTAACGTTCCTAGAAGAGAGATCAGTTCTGTCACTGGCATGTTACCACTCCCAGGTTCCACAGCACCAGTCAAGTCCAGCTACAGTTTCTAGAGTACAAGCAGCACATGCAATCCCTTTGAAAAATGTTCTGCTAATAAAGGAGAAATCTATGCAATGACAATGTGCAATTATTCATTGTGTAGGAGGATGTTTGTCTACGCGTGATGTCTATTTCTTCACACTTTCCTTTGTCATCCTTTACAAGTCTTATTTTTATTTATCTGTAGATTTATTTTTTTCCCCCTCAGTGTGAAGGAAAAATCAATTAGGAAGACAAAACAGAAAATGACAGAAGGGTATAATAATGAAGTTAAAATCCTTGGGGGCCACGTTTTGCCATTCAGTTTGCTGTTGTATTTCTGACTCAGGAGGCCTCAAAAACATACCCACCAAACCTTAGTGTAAGAGGTGTTTGCAGAGACAACAAACCTGCTTTAGAAAAAGGACACAAAGAAAAAGAACACGCAAAGGAAACGTTGGAGTAAAGCAGTCACTAAGCATGTGCAGGAGCTAGCTCAATAACTCTGATGTTTCTCTCAGCAGCCAGTGCCCACCCCAAAGATGTTGTTCTGAAGACACATTTATTGTGTCACAACACCCTGACCACTAAGAACGTCTTTGATTTTGATGTGGAATACTGAAGTCATAGGCAACAACAGCCAGCCACGATTACATAGCAAATGACATCACCTAGAGGGGAGGGGTTTTTACCCCCGCTAGGGAAAGAAGGGAACTTGTGTCTGCAGGATGAGCATGTAAAAAAAAAGAACATCCCTGCAGTTACAGCACACTGCTTCTGGGAAGACAAAGGCCAGTGCCTGCTGGAGGCTTTTCTTAGACTTCTGGTTTGTGTCACCTTCAGCAAGCAGGGCACACGTGTTCAGATCATGCCCATTTTCCTCTTAGTCTTCTGCACCCTCTGATTTACACGGCCGATGAGTTCATCAGGCACTGAAGATAGCACTGGATTTAGCCCTGCCTTAACTTTGACAATAACTTGTACCCAGTGCTCCATAATTAAAAACATTAGTGCTCCTTGTAACGTTCCGTCTGAAAGAGTATCTGCTGCCTGCCAAAGAGGGAGAAAATATTCATGACTTTGTGGAGCCCTGCTAATGACTTTATGGATTAAAGGAATATGGAAATAATATGGGATTCATAACTAGAGCAGGTCCAGATTACTGGATTTAGGAATTCATTACAGACGTTGCATGCAGTGGCTGCACTTAAAAGCCTCAGAGAACATAAGGCATTCACCATATCAGGTGCTAGATGTGCACCCTGCAGGAAAGGGGTCCTACCAGCCACAGCTTGCACTTCTTCACAGCTCTCCCAGTTGCAGGCTCTTTCTGACTACACCTGACAACTGAGCCCAGAGAAACTCGACTGGGGGAGCTGTCAGTGCAAACACCACTCATCCATACTCTGCACCGCTTCCACTTGTAGCCTCCACAGTAATCCAGAGGGTTACTGGGCTGCAGGCCAAGGGTGCTGGGTCTGATGCTGGGCTGATCAATTCTGAGAGCCAGCCCAGCCACTGCTCGCAGCCAAAACCACGTAATTTCTGCACAGGGGGATGCTGGGGATGCTCCCAGAGGGCCTGGGTATTGCTGCAATATAAACAGCAAGGGTCACCCTGTCTCCTTTCCTGTCCCCTCTCCTGTTGCCCTTTGGTGAGCTTAGTTTATAAACTTTTCAGAGTAAAATGGCTGTGTTTTGTATACTAAAGCCTCCTGTACACCAGCACCTCCCAGCAGGCTGCAGGTTTTGCTGGCAGTGAAGAAGTCAGCAGATAAAACTTAGGAGAGCAGCTGGGGAGCGTGCGAAGCCATCCCTGGGCTCAGAGCTGGAGAAGCACAGGGGAGAGCGGAGGGCTCTGCGAGCGCAGACGCTGGGAGGCTACAGTGGGAGCAGCGCACGACTCCGGGGAGGGATTCGACACTGAGCCAGGCGGGGACGACACCGACGGCGTACAGGGGTTATCTGATCACATCTGACACGTCTTGTCACACTGCATCTTTCATTAGCAAAGCCAAGAGGCTGGGGGGAACAGAGGCCTGGCTCCTGCTTAGGCTGCTTCCCTGCTCTGTGTTCAAAGGGGAGTGGCTGGCTCAGGTCCCCCAGGGAAGAGAGGGGTGTGAGTCAAGAGTCACTGCACCATCATCACAGGAGGATGTGCCTGCGAATTTCCCCAGCCTCTGAAATGTGAATGACACCAGGAAACGGGTCCTGTCAGGGGTCCCAACGTTGGAAACGTTGCACGTGGCTCTTTCTCTCTCATATACCTGCTTGAGACCCAAATAGATGTGCACCAAATAGATGCCACCTCTGCTACACAAACTGAGGGCCAGACCCATCTGAAATCATGACAAAAATTCCAACTGCAAAGAAAATCACGTCTAGGGGCAGGAATTCTTCCAAGAACATAAGCTTTTGTATCTCAATAAGTAACTGTGAAAAAGATCTGCAGAGTGAATTTCTGCCTCCCTGGGTAAACTAAACTGACAAAGAGGGGACACAAGGATGCAACAGCATTAGCACGAAAGCCAAACCAGAGAGGAAACGTACATTGCACACATAAAAGGTAATGATCTGCTAGGTTCCATTCAAGAGGCTTAGATCAAGAAGTTCAGACAAGCACTTGTCATGGAATGACCATGATGCAGAGCTTGAACTCTCCAGGTCCTTTCCAGGCCACGACAACAACAGACACTGATGATCCAGCCCAAGTCCTCCATGGCTGGATGCCCACTCCCTGAGAGAAGATGTACAAGGGTAGATCCAGAACTAGAGATGTGGTGTTGTTCTACTCCCATTTTGCCTGCAGGGATGACAGAGGTGGGTGTTGGAAGCCAGGATTTAAGCTGAACAGTGGAGTTGATTTGGGTCAGGGATTAAATGATTAAAGATGGTTAGGATTTGAAATTGGAGGAGCACTGGGCTGATGTTTATAGGAGGAATCCACAGAGCTTCCTCACCTCCCCTCTGCCTCCAGCAGCACCAAAGGAGTGCACTCATCTGCCACGAGGGACAGGGCAGTAATTCATCTGAGCTTTACTTGAAGTTTCACATACAGGAGAGTGGCACTCGGAGCAAGGAGGAGGCCCGTGCATATTGTGCTGACTGACACATCCTTGCCAAATCCTCTACAAAGAATCTATTAAAAGGGACTTCAAGGCAAATATTAGTCATATGTGTCTTGGGGCAAACACCCACAAAATCTAAGAAAAAGAGAGGGAAGGGGAGGGCTAGAGGAGAGAGCTCTCCTTTCCTCTGGAATTCACTTCTTTTGGCAAACATTTTTGCAAACAGGCTTAGTAACAGAGGTAGCAATGAAAAGAGCAGATGTTAAATGAATGTTAAATGACATAAGTGGAAGGCAAATATTTGATCTTCTCAATCTGAATTATTATTATTTACTTTTAATAAAGTATGGCTGAAGGACTGAGTGCTAAAACATCCTTGTGCTAGGTGCTGCATAAACACAGGAAGCCTGACTGGAGGGGAAAAAAGTGTTTATTCAACTAAGGTATTAACATAATCTATTTCTGCAATCAAATTAAGTTACCCACTTCAAATGCTAAGCACCAAAATGTACTGTGAGCATCCAACAGATAACAAATACATTTAAAAAAATCCTTAAACATGGGCCATTTTTTAACAAAGAAGTAAATATTTTGTTCAAGATTCAGCTGCCTCTATACATAACTACTGGAGATGGGGAGTCAAGAGATTCAGCCTTTTCAGTTCTTAAAATATAACACTATTAACTCTACTACTGATTAAGGGTAGTTTGCAGACATTGGTGGATGATCTCAAACACACAACAAACTCTAGAAGAAGACAGACCACCAGTAGCATAAGGCTGGATTTTTAGATGAGTCAGAGGCTCAGATTTAGACAGAGAGAGTTGGCATCAGGATACATATAAAAATAATTAAGAAAAACTGGGCTTTTGTCCAGAAGGGGATGTTAGGGCTATAGTATCACAATACAGAATATGAACCCATGGCTCAGGAGTCAGAAGAGCTGTCTCTGCCAGCAGCCATCTCCCTGCGAGAGCACGGGGCGAGGTGATGGGCGAAACCCACGCTATTAATTCACAATCTCATCTGCAGCTGGTACAGGCTTCATTAGATCCCGCAGTGCAAGAGCTGATTGTTTCCACAATTTGTTTCCTAAATGAGCCTAACAGAGGACTTTGGAATGGGGCTTCAAGAAATAAATCTTCACCTTTAAACACTGGAAATCAAGACCTGTGTAGTATTTCTGGAATGATTTTTAAAAGACCCTTGTCTGCCCATCCTCTCTACCAAGCTGAGAACTGTTTGAGTGGGCTGCATTTGGAGTAGCTCCAGCTTGCAAAATTCTTGATCTGACAAATGTTCAAAAGATTAAAGCTTGCCCTGTACCCACATATTCCTAAAGAGTGGTAGGAACCAATGGCTCGACTCCATCAGGCTGCCAGGCAGGACTCCAATCTCCCTTCTGAATTATGGGTGGGTAGAGGGAGTAATGGGGGTTTTCTGGAAGGAGAACATTGCTGGAGGAAGCTGCTCGGACCAACTTCCCCTCTAGAAGGAAATCCAGGGATTTGCAACGTAAACTGCCCTTCTGTGCTTGAGATGACCGACTGTGCACATCAGGACCCCTCTGCAAGGCTCTGGCAATGAGACCACATGCTCCAGCAGCTGCTGTTAGCACTTGCAAAACAACCTGGCAAGCCTTTAATTAAGGGTGAGATTTTCAAAGGACATGAAAGCCCGAGGTGGTCAATTCCCAGTGAAATCCACCCTTAGAACATCCTTCTCCAAACGGTCCAGACTGGTGGTTTTCAAACAGGGAGGGCAGCAACAGACTGCATTCCCTCTGTGCCACTTCTGCCTCTAACACAGCAGTCCTGGGAAATGTTTTGCTCCATCCGCACTGTACCCAGGGATAACAGACAAGTGCTCTGGGGAAAAGAAAAACATCTTCCCTCTCTCCCCCCTGCAGTGCTTTTTCAAGCTCGGGTGAAAATTCACGGCATCACAGGGAAAGAGGGATGGTGAATGCACTCATACCACAGCTGGAGAATGTAGAAATCCAGTAACTTCTTCAAGTCAAAAGCATCAGAGCATCTGCATTGAAACCAGGAATCAACCTTGCAGATCTGGAGTTACAAGGCTGTTGCAGTGAGACCATCCTGTCACCCGCTCCCCCAGGGAGGAGACTGCCCCGAGGAAGGAGCTCAGCTGCTGGGGTGCTCTCCACCCTCTGTCCCTGTGCTGCTGCCTGGGGAGGTGGTTCGTTATTCACACTGCAGAACGAGCTCAGAGAGCTCTGACCAATGCAGTTATTGAGAAGAGCACTGGGAACAGACAACACTGTGGCATCAGCAGGAACTGTTTGAGTCAGGGACTCAAATGCCAATGCGGCTGGAGCACACTGGACACGAACCCCATGCTAACAGGAGGAACTGCTGAGATTAGGAAGGCTGCACAGTGCTGAAGTTAAGAGTTCAGCCCCTCCCCAGCAGAAAGCCTTGTTAGAAGGATCTTTGTCTCGAATTCCTGTACCTCTATGTGCAGAGGTAGCTAAGCCTACTGCTTGTATTCTCTACTCATTACTAGAGACTTACTCACTACAAGGAAAGCATCAGGGAGGGTAGGAAGTTTGGTTTGCCCAGTACTGCCTTCTGAAGAGATAGAGTCAGTGCTCAGAACTGCTTCGAAGATAATTCCTGCCAGGAGCCCATCAGTCACACTGCTGTACTTGCATGTGCTACTCACTCTGCCAGGGGGGCAGGTTGGTTTAAAGCCACCGGGACTTGGCCGATCCACTGAACACAACGGGCCAGTGCTGGAGCTTCAGATGCTGAGGCAGCTGCCCAGGACTTTTCATCATCAGCAGCAGCAGCACCAACCGGTACTATGGTTCTCAGATCAACCTGCAATGCTTGCTTAATTCCTGACCTTTCCTCCTCAATGCCTGCAGACCTGTCCCCTGCACAGAACTGGATGGGAAGAGGTTCTTGCTGCCAGCTGTTAGACACCATCCTTGCTCTCCAGTGAGCCATGACCAGAACTGACAGAATCTGTCAGTGCCGCTCAGGCACTACAGTGGGGAGCAGGGCACAGCTCCCATGGCTGCACCCCTCAGCTCCTGCCCTCACCTGCCTGCCCCAGGCTGAACTCCAGGCTTTATCTTCAATGTGCTACACCCAGGGCAAAAATGGAAGGAATTTCCTACTGGTTTATGAAACAGCAAAAGCTGACTGCATGTTTTGTCAGCCAGGCCCAGATGAGCTCCAAAGGACACAAATCTTTACCAAACAGAAGCCAGATGCTGCAGTGACACAGCACAGAGTCTCCTGGACACTGGCACTACTTTGGGATCAGGCCAGGGAATATTTTATACCCGAGGGTGTTTGAAAGCAGAGAGAAAAGCAAAAAGATTGTTAACACCTTTGCTATTTGTGAGAGAAAAAGGAAGACTCTTGCGCTGAGTCAGAGCATCTCTGATCTAGCACAGAGCAAAGAGCAGATCCAGGATACTATCCAAACACAGCAAGCTGTCAGCACAAGTTTCTGCTGGAGCCTTTCACCCCCTGCTTCCCAGTGAGCTGTCTAGTACATCTGTCTCTGTATGAGAGAGCAAACTCTGCTCTGCTCAATACACGCTCCAGGTTGCAAATCTTGCCAGCCAGACAAAAGGTTTTGCTGCTGCCAGCTGTGAATGTCACACAACTGCCAGGGAGATGTCGTGCTTGTTTGCCACAAACATAATCAGATGATCAATCACGAGGAGCCAAGGGGAAATACCAGCATTGCACACCAATGTAGTTTTGTTTAAAATGCATTTGGTCTCTGAAAGGGCCAGGTCTCACCTGGTCCGACGGCAGGGGAAGGCGGCAGAGATGCTCCGAGCGCTGCAGCCAGGCTGCTGCACTGCTGGCATCAGGCACAGGGCTGCAACCTTGCTGCTCTGTCCTGCCCTTCACCTCTCTGTAAATCCATATCTGGATTAGCTCAGCTATACTAAATAAATAAATAAATGTGCGTGGACACTGCATGGGAATTAAAGTGGCTTTACTGCCGTTAATTCACAAAGGAATTTGTTCCATTTCAGGACTCTACCCACATCTGCATCCAAAGTCCCAGCTGAAACTAAGAGTCTGCTTAGTCTGTGGCAGCGCGTACGGAGAGGGCGAGCCCCACAGGGCCCCACAAGGACAGCGCGTAGCGAGGTGCCCATTGTGCTACCTGCGGGCTGTGTTTGTGAGCCCCTCTCTCTGCCTCCCCAGGAGGACACGGTGCCCCGACAGATGGGGTACAAGGCACTCTCTTGTCGAGTCAGCTCTTTTACATGCTTCTTTCTTCTCTACTGGGAAACTGTCAGCAGTAAAATAGTAAGTGCTGCTTCAAGAAGTACCAAAGGACTTCACAAGACACTCTAATGCCCACCATAATGCTTCCCCGTGGCTGGAAAAGTTATTTTTAGGACTGCAAAACTCAAAATCTCAGAAGTCAGGGATTAACAGAGTTGTCTGTGTTGCTGTAGTTTTGTACTATAGGGGTATGTCCTAAATACAGCCTTGAATTTCATGGTCACCTACTACACTGTGGTTTAGTTTCCCTGTTTCATGCAAAATATTTGGAACCTTTTTTGCTTTTCATTTTCCCAGCTGAAAACTTTTTCTAAAAATAGAAACACCAAACCTTTTCATTTGTACAATGATCAAGCAAGCTTTTCACTTTCCACGTGGTGATCCTCATGAAAAGACAAAAATTATTGCTGTAAAACTAGTTTTACTGAAAGGAGAGAAAAAAAATCTTGCAGAAGGAAATGGAAGAGAATTTTCCCTCACTCTATCCAGGGCTTTCTGCAGCCTCACTGACACCCATCCAGGAAATGCTCCCTGGATGGACACCAGAGATTTGCTGCTCATGGTTCCCCCAGCTCCACCATCGAGTGGCAGCAGCCTATGAACTGAGCAGGGCTAGAACAGCTGGGTACCTAACGTGGCCTTTTCTCCAGAAAGCACAATTCTGTTTTCTGACCTGCAGTCAGAGCTCAGAAAGAGCCAGAATAGGACCCAGGGGCTGATCGTGCACGTATCAAATCATTCCACTCCTTTTATAGTTTTAAGACACTTTGCCATGTTCTTGCCTCCCCCCCATCCTGCATTTTATGCATCTTTCTGCCTTCTTAGATCGTTTTGCATTATCAAAGGGCACCAAGAGAAAAGAAAAAAACCTGTTGCTGCATTTAGCATTGATTTTTCCCCTTCACTCTGAGTCACATAAGCTAACATTTAATTAATTTCTGACACTTTGACAGGTTCGAAGAAGACATTTGTAGAGCTATCAAGTGCTGCTGATAGCACTGTCAGACAGACACTTTTTGAATTATCAGCTATTAAGGACCCATATGCAACAAATTTCCAAGGATTATTATACAAATTGTTCTTTGAATGAGAAAAGCACACAAAAGCTCAGCGAAACATAAAGCAGCCATTGTTCCCAGGTGAATTTGATATTTGCAAATGTTTTGCTACTTTGATCACTTAGAGAGTTTAATAAATCAAATTCACTTGGTATTTTATTAAGAAAATTAAAAGGCCTGTTGGGGAATGTCTGAGAAGATGGCCAGATTTTCAAATCTCAGTGGTCTTCATGGAGCTACAGCTGGAGAAGCAGGGAACACTTGATTTGAGGAAGTGCTGAGCAGTGAATGAGGTCTCTGAGATCTCTCAAACCAGAACCCCCCAAACTAAAGCAGCCAGAATCTCCTGTTACTTTTAAACAGCTCCTGGCTTTGCTCTTTGATCGTGCTCTCTGACATGTCACCATTTCTTGATGTAGTGACTACCTCAAGTCCAGGTCCAGATCTCCATAACTTGCTTTTAAACACACAGGCAAACCTGGCAAGGGGCTGGAGCCATCGACCTGGATTCCTGCCCATCCAGAGACCCTCCACAGCTGGGACAACTCTGGGTTTGCTATACTAAACTCATTTACCAGAGCAGCTTTGTGTCAACAAACGGGCCAGGGCTGCACTCCACCTTGCTCCCTGGGCCAGCTATGACTGGCAGTTCACACTCATCTGCTGTGTGCCAGGGCTGCGTTGGCACAACCAGGCCGCTCCGCTTGCTGGTCTGTGGAACACCGGCCATTGGCAGTTCTGGTGAGCTCAGGAAGCCTCTTAGAAAGGGTCCTACAGGTATCTGGCCATGTTTGTGAGCCCCTCTCTGGGTCTTCCTTGCAATTCCAGACAGTCAACCACTGGCACACAGGAATTGAGGGGAAGGGGAACAGGCTCCAGAGAATCCCAAGGGTGAGGTGGCACACATGTAACTGTGTTATTTTACCTGTCAAATTCTGACTGTCTTTTCAACATCTTTGTGTCAAAGTGCCAGGTCCCAGCTCCACCCTTACCTCCATGGATCCCCTAAACTTCTCTTGGTACAGCGGTGACATTGGTGACAGGAACTGGAGCAAGCCACTCAACGAGTCCAATGCGGACCAGAAGCCTCAGTATAACTACTATGCCATGCTGCTCACCCTCCTCATCTTTGTCATTGTTTTTGGCAACGTGCTGGTGTGTATGGCCGTGTCCAGGGAGAAAGCCCTTCAGACTACCACTAATTACCTGATCGTGAGCTTGGCAGTGGCAGATCTCTTGGTAGCAACTCTGGTCATGCCTTGGGTGGTCTATCTGGAGGTAGGTAACCCAGTTTTCATTTGCAGTACTGAATGTTTGTGGTGAATAAGTAGAGGGGGAAGGTTTAGCAGCCTGGACAACACCTACTTCAAGACTTCCTGAGTTTCCCAGAGGAAAAGGGGTTTTCATTCCCTAACCATTGGTCAGATTTTTCTAGGAAATGGACATGATTGCTGACTTGAAAATACACTGCTACTCACAATCCATTTGCACTGAAAATCTGGCCTTTAAATAGATGGGTTAAGAGCAAAAGGACCACAATTTTGTTTCCAGCACTACATCAATGAGCTGTTCATTCCCAAGCACAGGAGGAACCCGCAGCAACAGTGAGGCTGTCACCCTAACAAACTGCATCAAACATTAATCAGCACCCTATTTCTGAACAACTACAACAGTGTCTGAGCTTAGCCCGAATCCAGGGCTGAACTACAACAGTTTCCCATCACCTGATAACCCCTCCCAGCCAGGAAGGGGGATCTGGAAAGGAGGGGAGACCTACAGGCTGAAAGGAAAACAGATGTAATGAAAGAGCAAAACTACACAGAATACAAATGCCAATATAAAGCATATAAAGTCATACTCAGCCCAGCCAACGTACGGCGGTCACGGCAAAGGGGCAGGCAGTCCTCAGGAGCAGAAGGGTGAGCAAGTCCCTCCAGGCACGGGGAGAAGCACGATGCAAAGGAAGAGAAGGAGCTGCTCCCTTAGCAAACTGCCCCCTTTATACTGAGCATGACCTTGGTGCTCTGGGATACACCTGGAGCCAACTCAGGGCAGCTGCTCTGGCTTGGGCCCCTCCCAGCTTAAGCTGCTGGCTGATTCCAATCTGCTGATGGCCTGCAGACCGTGGCTGGCCTGGGAAAGCAGGGGAATCGGTGAGAAGATAACTGTAGAAATAAAATGTAAATCCAGAGCTCTCACACCACGATACAGGAGAGAAACAGAAGTACAGCTACGTTACTTTTCACGTGGCTGCCATTAGCACATCGCTCTGGTTCCCAAGAGCTCTGTGCTCCCCCGTACAGAGCCGTGCTTGAATGGCACTGAGGTTTGGGAAAGCCAAATACTCCCAGGAGTGCTACCTGTTGACTTGACAGCAAATGGCTCTCGCCTGAAAGAATGAAGGGCATCCCTAGAGGGAGATGAAGAGAAGATACACAGTCCCTTGGCCCCCTTCACTGGGATGCCCGTGTTCTGTCAGCTGAGAGCTGGCATGCTGGTGGCAGAGAGGATGAATGGGGGTGAGAAAGTGAAGACTGGAGCCATGTAGTCTACAATTAACTTTCGGGCACTTGTTTAGGAGAGAAAATGATAAAACAGAGGAGAACAGGGGAAGAGCCATAATCAATGAGCCCATTAAGCATTAATGCAAAGCAAAACAAACTCACTGACATGACAGAGGCTGCCGAGAAACCACAAAACCACAATACTAATTATCACCCTAGTTAATTATTGGTTTTGTGGCACTTTAGAAATGTAAAGCATCACGCATCTGCTAAAGCTTATTAATGTGACCACAGGCTGGTTGTGATTCTTGCTGATGCCTCTGGGACTGGTTCTGCTATCCTATTGTGCCTGGTTTGCAACAACCCATCTCGGCAGTACTTGGGGTTTTACATTTTACTTGCACCCTTTTTGCTCTTATTCACACTCTGCTAAACCTGCTGCTAGCTCGATGCAAGAAAAACATCACAAATGCTTGCCAACAGAGAAGGAGACATTGGACTGATGTGGGTTAGGCACGCTGGGGTCTCTTTCTGGATCGAAATCAAAACTGGCCAGAGCCCCTTAATATATACCTAATTATTTTGTTAAAGTCTTTGGGTGACAAGCTCAGACAAAAGTGAGTATCAAACAGAAATCCTTTTAAAAATCAGCCTCGGTGCCAACCTTCTACCTCTAAACTTCAGAGCTTTCTCCTATGTAAATGAAAGCAATAAGAGCATCTCCCATTAGCTCAGAACTGTGTCTTCAGGAAACTGATTTTGCAGAGGCTTATGTCTGACTGGAAACCTTTGCCTTTGGACAAATTCTTATCAAAGTTACTGATGTAACTGTCTCTTAAGTGCTTTTTTAATCACTGAGCATTCATCTGTCACTCAAGCTTCAATGCAGTCATTCTTTCTTCCTTCTTTATGCTGCCTATGGTTATGTATATCAGAGCAGAAATAACTGAAGAATAGATATCTTATTCATTCTATTTTCAAATGCAGTAGGACTCTCTATTTTTGTGAGAGGGAAATATACTTTTTTCATCACATGTCAAATACAGCAGTCCTAATAATTGCAATTGAACTTAATTGGCAAAGTTCAGTTTCAATAGCAAGATAAGTGAAGAGTCAAAGGCTACTAGTAACTGGAAGTGTTATCAGTAATTCTTAGTCTTTATCACAACACGTAGTGTGTCAAAGAATTTCCCCTCTGAATTAAATTCATTTTGTTTGGAAAAAAACCCAAAACAAACAACAAAAAGAGGAATTTCTATGCTGAGAAATGAAAGAGTGCTCCTGGTTCTCTGCTGCTGATCTTTACTAGGTATAATTGGAAAAAAATAATCTACTAAAAAGCTGTAATTACACGGTGCTCAGGATAAAAAAAGTGAATGCATTTCCTTCCTAATACTTTGCAATGCTTCAGACCTGCTCAAGCTCCTACCCAGTCCACTCTGACTTTGAGGATACTCGTGCTCATGTCACTGGAATAGGAGCCCAGGCTTGGGTCTCCTCTTCGGGCTGCCCGACCCAGTACGGGGTACCAGGATGGCATTGGGAAGCACAGAAGTCACAGCAACCCAAAGGGGAATGCTCTAAAGAATGCTTTGGATGGAGCAGAGCATCTCCTCTGTGGCCGTGCCATCCCTTGAGACTAGACAGGACAAAGTCCTCCAAGGCACGTGAGGGCAAACAATCCTGCTTGGCCCTGTGATTGCACAGGACCTGATTGCAGCTGGAACTTCTGGAGACAAAGTTTTGATCCCTCCTGAACCAGCAGAACTCCAGCTACCAGCAACCACCTCCAGCTTTGTGCAGAATTCTCCCTTTAGACCCTTTCAGCAGCACACCCTCAGTGAATTCTTTTACTGGTTTCATTCTCTCTCTTTGCAGGTGGTCGGTGAGTGGAGGTTTAGTAGGATCCACTGTGATATCTTTGTAACCCTTGATGTCATGATGTGCACTGCCAGTATCCTCAACCTCTGTGCCATCAGCATTGACAGGTGAGAGCTCCATGGCAGCAAGCCTGCCGAATCCACGGTAGCAAGTCACAGCCATCTTCATACAGGCTAATTTACCCGTGACTCAGACACTTGAAAACGGTGAGAGCTACTTTGAAGAGCAATTTAGAGGACCTAATGAGGTCTGAGCAGGGTTTCCATGAAAAGCAGACAGAGAAACACTGATCTTGACAATGTAAATGGAATTGCCTGCATATGTCCCCATTACTTCAGCCCTTCTGCTCATGTACAGAGTGGTGGAGCAGATGTCAGTGGGAAGGGAGTAGCTTAGAGAGGGGGAAAAAATCACCCTGCTGAGCTGACCCCAGCTGCACACCTTCCCAAGCAGGCAAGGCAGGTATCTCGGAGACTTGGGAAACCTGACCCACCCTATACTCTCGTTCTGGACCAGGCTTTCAGATGCAGCCAGGAGGTGCCACTTCCCCCGGTTGGCCAGCGCCGCAGAGTAACGACAGGCCGGGTTTGTATCTCCCCGCTGCAGGTACACAGCGGTAGCAATGCCCATGCTGTACAACACCCGCTACAGCTCGAAGCGCAGGGTCACGGTCATGATTTCTGTGGTCTGGGTGCTCTCATTTGCCATCTCCTGCCCGCTCCTCTTTGGCCTCAACAACACAGGTGAGTGTGATGGCACCTGCAGCTGGCTGCTGGCATCCTCCTGGCTTTGCTGGCTCCCAGACAGCCTTCTGGTAGGAGTCAGGAATAAACATGGGGATCGGGCTTAGGTGGATTGGGATGTATCCATCCCTGTTTCAGCTGTCCTGTCATCATCCCAGACTATTCCTGTCAGTTTCTTTTCTGTTTCATCTCTTGCTCTCTTGCAGTTCCAGAGCAGTGTTGTAGAAACATCAGAACTGGGGCTGTATAGAAGTTTACACAACACTCGTCCATGTTACACTAATATTTGTCCACTACAAAGTCAACATCCCTCTTTGATCAAAACATGCAACAAGGAAAGTCACAGGAAAACCAGCTTCACTGAGACAGCAGGACCTGGCTGCTCAGCCCTCCGTTTGATAGGAAGACAGGACTTTGCAGCATGGGATCCACAGGCTTTTAGTTCTAAAGCAAGCAATAGCCAGGGACTCTGTGACTCCCTGTGACCCAAGGGGAGTGTGCTGTTCTAGAACCTCTTCCAGCTGACAGGGTAGTCCCCTCACGAACCTGAAGCTTTCACCCTCTGGGTATCTCTGTGCTTTCCGAAAGAGGGAAGGAGGAGGGGAAGCCACTATTAGCTCCGAGCAGCAGGGACAACAAACCTGAACCTTTTTGTCTTCCAGATGAGAACGAGTGCATCATTGCCAATCCCGCCTTTGTTGTGTATTCCTCCATCGTCTCCTTCTACGTTCCCTTCATCGTCACCCTGCTGGTGTACGTGCAGATCTACATCGTGCTCCGGAAGCGCAGGAAGCGCGTCAACACCAAGCACAGCAGCCATGCCCTGAACTCGGACGCGCAAGCCCCGCTGAAGGTAACCAGAGCTCTGCCTTGCTCTCAGCAGCCTCCATCCTTCCCCCTTCCTTTCCCCAAGCACCTCCTGCTTTCCCCAGGTGACACCGGCTGGACTGGGGGAAATGCTGGGTCACAAATGTTCTGTGCCGCGTCCCTGCTGCACACTCTGGATTAGCAGGTCACTGGCTGGTGCTTCACAGGCCTCCCCAGATCCCAGGGGATGTTTCATGAGCAGGTCTGCACTGGAGCTGTGTCAATGACCTGCCTGCATTCCTCTGGCTCTGCTGAGTTTGGGTTGGGGTAGCCAAGGCGACAGGCTGTCCTATTTCCTGAGTCAGTCCTGCTGCTGTGATGAGAAATTGTTTGTTTATGGCTGAGGTCTGGGGTGCAAACCACACCTCAGCAGTGAAAACAGCCTCTCAAAGCAGGAGGTACATCTCTAAGTGAGACACCACATCTCACAGCACGTGCTGAACAACCTCATGGGAAGGTACCATCCCAGAGGCACTACCTCCAAACTGCCTTGCCTCAGAGGTCGGTGTTGTGCCAGGAAAAGGAGGCAGCAAGACAGGGAAGGACTGAAACATTAGCAGATCTTTGCTGTTTCCTTGCTTTAGTGGAAAGCACAGGGGCTACTTGGCCTCGTTTACTGTTTCTTCAGAGTAGTCTTCCATCATTCTTAGCACCTTAGTCACACAGATTGATTTCTGCTTCGTGCCCTGTGTTTGCATTTCCACGTGCCTCCCTTACCAGCTTCCCCTCCCCATTACCATCTGCTTGTGTAACCTCTGAGCTGGTGCTTCCCCGTAGGACAAGTGCACTCATCCAGAAGACGTCAAGCTCTGCACAGTTATTGTGAAGTCCAACGGGAGTTTCCAAGTTAATAAGCGCAAAGTGGTGAGTGTTAAAGAGAAGTGGTAGGTTTTCAGAGCACTGAGATTTCCCCTTTTCTCCTCTCAGAATGAAAAATGAATTTATACTGGGGGGCAGGGGGAAGGAGAAAAAAATAAGAACAAAGGTTACCATTCAATCTCTACATTTAAATATTCTTCCTGTTCCTTGGAGTGAAGAAAAGGCTTTAAGATCATAGAGCTCAAAAAGCCAGAGTAAGCTCTCCTAAAGATCAGCTATGAAAAGCTCTGACATTTTAACATTGTGTCTTTGGGTTTTTTTCTCCTTTGTGTTATTTATTTTAAGTCCTGGACTGCACTGGCTTTGCTGAGTTTTGCTTGTTAGTTTCATATTTATTTATATTCTGAAAGCCTCAAGAAAACCTGTGGGGAGTGGAGGTGGTGTCACTCCCATTTCTTAGCCTCTCCCTGCAATAAAGGAGAGTCATTCACTGCAGTTTGGTTCAGCCCTTCTACCTGAGAGTATTCTGACCTGGAAAGTGTTTGCAGCCCTTTCTCTGGGCATCTACCAGAAACGTAGAGAGGGAGAAGACGGGTTGGTTGTTCTCCATCATCACCCAGCTTCACTCTGTCAGGAACACTCACTGCTCCTCTCTGTATATTTATCTGTCTTTATGTTGTGGACATTTGATTCTTGTCCAGGAGGCAGAGAGTCACATAGAAGAGATGGAAATGGAGATGGTGTCCAGTACCAGTCCCCTTGAGAAAACCACCATCAAACCTGCAGCACCAAGTCACCATCAGCTGGTTGTGCCAGTTGCTTCTACCCAGGGCACCAACTCAACCCTGCAGGCATCCTTGGACAGCCCTGGGAAAGTAGAGAAGAATGGACATGCCAAAGAAACACCCCACACAGCCAAGGTCTTTGAGATCCAGACTATGCCCAATGGCAAGACAAGAAACTTTCTCAAGGCTGTGGCCAGGAGGAAACTGTCACAACAGAAGGAAAAGAAAGCCACTCAGATGCTAGCCATCGTACTCGGTGAGAGCGCACACCGGCTTCCTCTCGTGTTCCTGCAGAGAACCAATAGCTACCCAGGATTAGGGGAGCCACCCAGAATGTCCAGGAGACATTTCCAGGTCTCCCTGGAAATAATTTCACTTGATAATTTAGAGGATATGGAGGCAAGAGGCTGCCAGCAGGAAGGCTACCTCCTTCCCAGCTGGGAACAGTTCATGGTGCTGTACAAAAGGCTCAGAAAGCTGCCCCCCGCCGGGGGGTCTGCCAAAAGATAGCCGGGTGCAGGGGCAAGAGAGCTTGGGGGCTTTCTAGAATGCAAGAGGCAGCGTAGCTCTGCAAGAACCTGGAACCTCTGAAGGTCTGATTTTTCGGATGTAACTGGTCTAATTACATCCACAAAGATCTTCTCTAGTACCCCTATACTCAGGATATAAACTTAACAGACAGACAGAAGGCATATACCTCAGGGAAACATGTTTTCTTTATACTCAAAAGAACTGTACTGCTCTCCTGGTCTCAAAATCTGTCCAGCTTACAGCAATCAAACCCTGTCCCTTTCCTTCCCCCCAGGTGTTTTCATCATCTGCTGGCTCCCGTTCTTCATCACTCACATCCTGAACATGCACTGCGACTGCAACATCCCCCCAGCGATGTACAGCGCCTTTACGTGGCTTGGATATGTCAACAGTGCTGTCAACCCAATTATTTACACCACCTTCAACATTGAGTTTCGCAAGGCTTTCATGAAGATCCTCCACTGTTAAGGAGTAAAAACAGCAGCCGTGTTTTTCAAAAGGAGAATAAAGAAACCAATGCCATTCACGCACACGGACGGGCAGCCGTGGAGGGGCCTCGAGCTCTTGTGTTGGGCGGGAGGCCAACAGTGTTACAACAGCGCCGTGCCCACGCACCTCTTGGTGGGCAAGTAAGGAGGAACTTCACGTGGGAGGTTCTCTCATCCCTCAAGGTGACTTTTGGACTCTGGGACAAGAATCCCAAGGGCGCTTTTCAGAGCCACCCTCACACTGTGTTTAAAGCGGAAGCAAAAATCAAGACACGCTCGCTTGATTCTTGCCTGTGGCCATCTAACCTTGAGTGCATTAAACACAGACAGCCGCAGAGCCGCCTGAAGGTAGCGACCGGTCGCTGCTGCCGCCGGCTTGCGTCTCACATCGTTGATACAGTTCTCACCAAAGACAATCCATCCTTTCCACTTCGCAATAGGAGCCAGCCAGAGCTTGCGGAAACTCCATGCAATAGCTTTGCCTTCACCTGGAGCTGACTTACCCAGTATTAAACTGCTGAAGCCTTGAGGAAAGGAAACTCTAAGAGGCCCCCAAGCGGGCTACGAAGGTTCTGCCACCCACAGATCCCATCCCTGCAACAGTGTGGGTCTGCTAGCAACGGGCAGAAGGAAGAAGGGGAGCGCGTGTCTCACACGGGACCGCTACATCAGTGTAAATACGATTAACTGGGGTGACTTCAACAGAAGCCTAAGCCAAGAAAGGGATGGAGAGAAACTAAAGAAGCGATGTCTTGAATTGCATGGTGTACGCTCGCACAGGACACCAACTATCATCTGCCATCAGCCAGCCCAGCAGCAATTTCTGCCCACCAGCATTCCATCTCCCATCTCTTACAAGAAGTTACACAACTAGGTGAGGAGTGTTAGTGGGGTGAATGTAGAAACACCAGACAGCGTGCCAGGTGAGGCCTCTGCAGCCATGACCGCGTCACGGGTGAACCTGAACAAGTCAGCTAAGTTAGGTCCAGTTCTTCTCACCTAACTTCAGGGTGCCACGAAGCCAAGGACCACCTCAGAGATGATTTGCCTATGTCTCTCAACAGAGAATGTGCAGAATAACATTGTGCCTAATTTAAATTAACAGTAAATGAGATAAAACTGTGTGTTTTGGAAAAAGCCAGAATAAAAGCCCAGGAAAGTCCCCAGCTGGACTTGCTCTTGTGTCCAAGTTGGACTCCGGGAAGGTCTGGATGTTCCCAGCATCCCTTACCCTCTGATATCTATCTTCCATGGATTAACACAATGGAAACCCCATCACAGAGCAGTCTCACCGCACTGACTCTGGCACTGCCAAATCCACACTGTACTTACTAATTGTACTCAGTTCACAATCTATTTTGTAATATCTCTGTAAATAAAATACAGGAAGATGAATCAAATGACACAGAAATAGGTCTGGCTAGAAATTAATGTAGGATCTGGAGAAGTAGAGGATTACAAGAGCTATATGCACAGGCAGGCTCCCAGGCTGTAGTTACCTGTTTCCTAGAGATGTTAAAACGCAGTCTGGAGAGCACGATCCTCCCTTTCCTCACTATGCACTTTGCAGAATAGCCACATAGTTTCTGCTTCAGAACAGATGAAGACCATTGCCAAGGGGACAGGGGGGTTATTCCCTGTTTTTCCTGTGTAAGCCAAGAAGCCTTTTCCTGTGGGATGGACTCTGTTGGTAGAACGTGTGCCAGCTGCAGGTAGAGGAGACTGTCAGGCAGCTCTAACACATGCTCTCGGTGGTGCTTTAAGAAGGGGAGTCCCACCTTGAGTCCAATCCTTTTAGGTTTTTTTTAATCAGAAAACTGGAAACTCTAAATCAAGAGATCTCAGGCACGTGTTAGCTGTTGTTCTGTTTCCAGTGTTAACCAAGCAAGTTCGCTCAGTGAGGGGAATCAACTCAGACTGCTATTACTTAAAGAATCAAAGAATAATGTAAAGTCAGTGGGGATTTTTTTGGTGGAAAAAACAATAATAAGCTACTGCTCAGTTTTCTACCATATTTACAATTGCAAAGCAGAAAGGTGCCATTGACTTTGTGATCTAACAGGTGGGGAGCTGAATCAAAATAAAAAATAACATGCATTAAAAGAAAAAAAGCTTTAAAGCATTTGCACGTTGCCATAGGTGATATTTGACCTGTACCAAAACCTGGTGTGAGCCCTCAGAATTAGTGGCATGTGAATGATGTGTTATCTTGGTGCCATAATTTTGTGTTCAGTGTTAACCCAGGACAAAAATCATCATCTCCAATACTGTGTATGTCGTTCAAAAAAGTTGTTTCTGAATCTAGATGCAGAACCTCACAGCTCAACTCGCCTGAACTACTAGATGAAAAATGCTTCCACAGCATCGTGGAAGGAGAAAGCTGAAAAAGGGCCTATATCCTTCCTAAGATGGCTAACTTGGACCCAAAACCCCAAATGTCATGTGCTAGAGATTAAGTATTTGCTGGGAGAAATTGTCTGCAGCCCATCATTCATCCCAATGACATTTAAAGCCTCTTGCTCCTAACGCTCCAGACTCGAAGGTACCTTGTGGGAATATCCTCTCCACCCTGGGGAAGGTGGTAAAACCACATCTGTTGATCTCCTCTGCAGCAGGTTTTCCTTTCCCATAGCACACCTCCACTTAAACTAAAGCACTTTCCACCCACGAACCAAGCCTTCATACCTCTTTGAGAGAGGACCAAATACAGCTCATCGCCTCTGGCTTCGCGAAGAACCAACTAACGCCAGGAGCAAGGACAGCCTTTGCAACCTGTCTGTACAGCACCAGCCCACAGTTGGGATGGAAGGGGTTAGGAGAAACGCCTGAAAATGATGAGAAGTCCGTTGTATCACGCAGGACTCCGAGGCCTCTCGCCCGCAGGTTTGAGTCTGGCAAGTACAATTTTGGTTGTTACTGCTCTGGAAACACCGCTCTCCCAAGGACCTCATGTGGCGGGACGTGCCGACGATGGTAAGGGGGCTGATGTGCTTTTTGAAAACACATTACTGAGGAGATTCTATTTCTTCATTCCTGAAGAAGAACTTCAGACCCTCGCTGTAATCCCTATTTTCCGATTCATTATTTGTAATTGAAACTTCAGTTCTGCTTATTGAGTCTTCCTGCTCCTGTTCGCCCTCCCTGCGGTTCACAGCTCGCGTGGCTCTGCACCCTGAGCAGTTTTCCACTAAGGAGCTGGGGAATTCTGCCTGCACTGTATTTGGCGCTTGCCTGCTTGCTCCCACGACAGCCATGATACTGTTTATCCTCACAACTGAAGAGTAAACTCATTGCAGGAGGTCTAACCTGCTTACTAAGTTTTGTTGGAATAAACAGGAAAAAAAAATAAAGCCACTACCTCTGTGGTGAAAATCTCCAGTGAAAACATGACTCCCAGAGGAGTCAGGAATGTATGATACCCATCACAAGTACATGTGACACCAACAAATGTCTTCATGCAGCACTGTAATTAAACAGAGACTTGCACAAGCGACCCTGATGTTATATTCTTATTTCCTTCTTTTTAGCAGGAGCAGCAACAGTGGTGTTCAGCGGTAAGGGGTCCGGCTCCGCAGTTACCTGTGCACTGTCCAAATGCCTAACAGGAAAAGACAGCCTTCAGATGAGATCCTGTATTTTCTTCTGACTTTCTTTTCAGATTAGTTGCATTTCTTCTTCTACTCCCTTGTCCCAGTCTGTCCTCAAGAATTCTAGCTTTTGTCTAGACTGAAGCTAGGGGAATCAGACATGAGAAAGAAAGGGTGCAGAAGATACACACAAAAAAGAACAGGTTCCTAAATTTCTCCATCTCTTCTCTTCTAGACAGAGGCAGACTGGGGAGGATTTGGAGGAGGAAGGGATGAGAACCAGCTAAGTACCCAGCCAGGGGCAGTCACACAGGCACTTCTGGCACCACAACAGCTGCCTTTAGTTACTTTTTGGCACCACTTATTCACCTCTGGTCCATAGCAGCACAGGTTCAGGATTGGGACTGAAAGCCACTGCTCTTACTAGGACACCACTTATCTACCTGGGCTGTAAAAGTTGAGGGAAACAAGTATTTAGGAGTCAAAGAAAAGCACCAACCTCTGTGAGTACAGCTGGCAACCACAAACAGTTGTGTGGAATCTACAAGCTCCCAATCTCTCTGCCTGGGAAAACTAAGTAGAAGCTGTCAGACCACTGTGGCACTGCAGATGGGTTGTATGGTAAGGACAATATTTTTAACACTGTATTTTAAGCGAAATTTAATATGCCACCAAAAAAATAACTATAGAGTTGCCTTGGCTAAGCACAACTGAGTTAAGAATTCACGTTGGTGGGAATATTTCAGCTGTCCACCTCTATCCCTTGGTCATGCACAACTGGCATTGCAGCTGATGCTCAGTTCTCCTTGCTCTATGATCCAACTCAATGCCGTTATGACAGGCAGAAAATTAGGTGCTCAAATGACCCCCCACACACACCCTAACACAACAGAATTGTTCCAAGATGAAACACACCAGCTTGTTTTTAGCGTGTCTAGCCCCAGCCTGGCAGGATAAAAGGCCAGCTACTGTGAGGTTCTCCCTTCCAGCAGGATTTTCTTTCTGAGCCTATGGACTAGAAAACAACCCCAGCAACCACTGCCAGCTACCACTGTTCACACCATTCAACAGAAAGAAAGCAGAACTGATCTGTCCCTCTCCTGGGGCAGCTGGGCGAGTCCTGTAGTTTCAGGTCAGGCCTGACAGACTAATGGATATGCTTCCTTCCACACATCTAGCAAAAAAGAGAAAACCAGTTGCACTTGTTAAATTAACTCACGCTCTTTAATCAGAGCTTCTTTTAATAACTAAAACTGCTCCCTCAACTCCCATCTTTCTGATGATACTAGACTGTCTGCTTCATAAATAGCTTTTGACTCATAAATAACAACTTTCTTCACCAAAGAAACAGTGATGATGGTGGACTAAATATAATTGAGGAATAATGAATAATTACCAGACCTAGAAATGCATTTAAAGAGACTTTAGAAGCAAAGCAAAACCCAGGCCCTTTAAATGAGGAAACACATTCTGCATTCCCAAGCTGCCATGCTGGGTCCACGAAGAAAAGTGGGATAATGAAAACAAGCAAGCACATTTAACCAAGCTTAGCATTGCTTCCCTGCTGCATGCAATCAACTGCATCCATAGCTCTGATGAGACTAAAGATTACATCACTTAAACCTCAACTGCAGGATTTTATGCCAGATTTGCCAAAGGGAAGCGAGCAAACAGCACAGAGGTTTTGTGCTTGCTCCACATCAGAGGCCATCCCTCCTGTTTTTAACCAAACATCACAGAGATATTAACACACTGCTAGGGGAGCTTGTAAGATGTTACAGGAATGGGACACGCACATTCGCAGCAAGTTGATAAAGTGAAGCAAACCAGAAGCCACAAGTACACAGAAAGCTGATTAAAAGAGGCTCTAGAGGGTGATTGTGGGACTCAGCTGCTCTCTCTTCACTGGAGAGTCTCCTCAACATGGAGCAGATGAGGTAAATCAGCCTCTCAGGCCCTCTGCCCGGTCTCAGATGTAAGACTCATCAGCTCTCACTGCCAGAAGCCCAAGAGGGCAGGGGTCTGCAGGTCCCCTGGGCCTGCTCCAGCAAGCCCTGTGCCCAGTTTCCACCACCACTTCACACACACCCATTGCAGCAGCATCTTCCCTCCTCTAGCTCCTTCCCAGCACATCCCGGCGGGGCTGCGCTGCCTTCAGCCCCTTTTAGCCCAGTGCCCATCCCATCCTGGGGCTGGGCAGAGATGCTGCATTGCCTTTTCACAGAACACCACGAAGCTGATTTCCTTTTCAGACCTCAAGGAAAAGCAGAAACCCCCAAAATCAACATTAGCAAGAAATCTAATCTTGCCTCCAAATAGCAACAGCAACACGGGAGCCAAGAGCAACAGAGAACATCTCTGTGCAGATCTCGCAGGCTCCGTCAAACCGTAAGCTAGAAGATGTACAAGGCTGGGGAGGAAAAAACCCTTGAGCTGAAAATATGATGGAAAGAGACAGGTTATGAGCTGAGAGCTTGTCTGTGTGGAGAAATGAACAGCCTGGTGCTACTCGAAACAAATATGCCTGTCCATCTCTCTCAGAACCCCTCCCTTTAGGACAGCTTTAGTCAAAACTGAAAGTGGCTTTGATCACCCAGAATTCTTCTAGTTTGCTGGGGAAAAAAAACCAAAAACCCTCAAACAGCAAGATTGCAAAGCAGCTGCTGTGGTCCCTGTAAAGAGATGTGCAGTGTAATGGCCTGAGGAGTTTGCTCCCAGCAGGGGACAGGCAAAGCCTGGTCTGGAGCGAGCATAAATAGGGTGTCATGTGCTCTGGCTAGCAGGTTAAAAACATACTTACACGAGATGTCTGCTCTGCATTGAATCCATTGCATGAGAGGATCCAATGACACATGGAGCTGATATTAAAGAGATGAACTCCTGCTTCTGCCTCCCCACAGGCCGTGGGCTGGGTTCAGCAGCAGGGAGCGGTGCAGATGAGGAGACAGAATGAAAGGGCTTAACCCCAAAGAAAACTGTTGGCTTTGTAAATGGGCTGCAGAATCCCTGTCTCACGAGCAGCCTGGCTAAAAGCAGAGACGTCAGGAAAAATGGTTATGCCTTTGTAGCACCGTACACCCACTTTTCACTCTGTTTTGCTATAAATGTCAGTACAAGGAAAGAACAACAGGGAACTGGCTTCTGCAGTAGAGATGAAGGCTGGAGTTTGGATGCAGAAGTCACACCAAGTTAGCCTAGGGATGTAGATTTAAGTCTGAATTATTGCAGCTTGGCAATTTTCTGTGCGATGGTGACTGAGTCTGTGCGTGTTCTCAGCTGGGGGCATGTGCTCTAGGTTACATCCCTTCGTGACATTTACACCAACGTCCCTACCTTGCACTTGCTCTGAGTTAAGATTGCAAAGAGCACTTCATGGTGCCTCGGTTAACGCACAGTAACCTGTTGGGCCACGGGGATGTGCCCGGGTGTCTGAGCCCACCTCTCCAGGGAAACGTTCAGGTCCATGTGGCAGTTCCCAGGGCAGCTTGAAAGAAACTTGTCTGCTTGTCTTTTTGATAAACAAGCTCAGCAAGGACTTCAAAGATGATACCAAAATCGCTCCAGAAGATTACAGAGAATGAAGTGCTAGGAACTGGAACGCGATTCCGAGATACCGGGGAGAGGGGAAACACTAGTAAATCCGACTGCCTTAATTACAACAAGCAAAGGGAAGCTTTCCAAGCAGCAGACTGATTTTGAGACACTCTTCTTGCCCAGCCAGTCTGAAAAAGACAGGCTGTCTATATAAAGCAAGCTGCTTGAAACCAGATATTTACAAGATATTTTATTTGTTGTTGTTTCTCTCCCTTCTCTCCCTTACTTTTTAACAGCATCTCTGTGGGTTCACATCCTGTGACATCTTCCTCCATTCACAGGCGTCTCTGGGGATGAGCCATGAACAGAACACAACTGTGTTCAGTCAGCAGGAGCAGCTCGTTGGCCAGCAAACAGACCCGCTCAGCTCTTCGGGGAGAGATCGTGCTGGGCGGTAGACAACAAATATTTCTTCAACATAAAGGCAGGGCAGCCTCAGCTAAACTTTTTGGCAGACTGAAGTCTTTCAGAAAGACAAATTAATTCCCTGAACTCCTTATAAGAGTTGCCTTTGGGGCTTTTTGTTTGGTTTTTTGTTTGTTCCTCCCCACCTGGAACAGACAAATTTGTCCAAAGAACAGCAATAAAACTTTCAAGGTGATAAGGACACTGCTGCCTCAGTAAGAAATAAGCTTGTGCCAAAGAGCAGTAAAAGTGCCACAAACTAAATCGAGTTGTGCCCCAAATTTAAATTCTATTGGTATCCGTAAAGTTTCTCCTTTTCCAGAGTAATGGCACAGGATTAACAGGAGAAAAAATAAAATAAAAGGCTCATTCTGCCCTTTATTGCAGATTTTTTTTGTTGACCCTGGCCTCCTCCTCCCCTCTGTAATCGCTCCTGCTGGAGATGCAATCTTCAGCGTGGCATTTTCTAACTAGCAGCAGCAGGGTTTGTGCTTCTGTTTTGTTTCTCCAAACAGTTTCAGGGGGTTTGTTTCTCAGGTCAGAAGCACAGGCACCACGTAGCTCTAGGAGAGAGAGTTCTGTCATGTTCTTGGGGGGGTGGTCTGAGCTTTCTGACCATGGGATGATTTTGATCTTTTCTTGATTTTTCATTTTTGAAACCAGATTTTTATTTTTAAGATAAAAGCTTACTCATTTAGTAGTTCATTAGTTATGTCATTCACAAATTGCCTCTGTTAAGTCAATTACAGTCATGCAACCCAGTATATCATAAAGGGATATTCATCTTAGAGAGAGAAAAAAAGCTTAAGGAAATTTATTCCAGGAGCTAACACATGACCCCCTTAGTAAGTGGCATTAGACAGAAGGGAGCTGTAATAAAATCAGATTTAAGCTCTTCACGCTGATCCCTTGTGGAAATCAGTGAGCTCAAGCTAAGCAGAAGTACAGGTTAATTCATTAAATAGTTGCACATTTTCAGGTTTGGGACCCAAAGCCCCACCCTGGTGACCCATGTCCATAAATTCCAACTCCATCTGGTAAATCTCAAAGACTGGCTTAAAGAAAAGCTACCACATCACCTCCTGGCAAAGGCAGAGCAATTTGTTCAACACAGCAGCACTTGGTGACTCACAAAAGCATCAGCAGTCTTTCTGCTAACCAAACAGAGCACAGCCTTTCAACACAGATACAATGAGCAACTGCCTCTCTACTTCATGATGCGATTAATTCTGTTCTCCTAGGATTTTATTCTGTTTGTAAATCACCTGGGCAAGAGAGTGCCCCATGATCCAGGGCTTGGAAAATTATGATGTCTTGTATACTCCTAGTTGAGACGGCTTTAGGTGCAAATATTTACATCCTTATCTAAACTACATCAAGGAAGATAGAGATTAAACGACTCTAGGTCCTTCTTTCTGTTGTTAAAGTGTAACAACAGTGCAGTGGAATGAAGTGACCTTCCTAGCAATCTCTGACTGGACAAGGCAGTAAAATGTGTTTGGGGGATGGTTTTATGTGGAGGACAGGATACCATCCTCAGGGCTCCTTCCAGCTGCACTCAAAACACTGCTCCTGGCAGCACCAGTCACTGGCAGGAAGAGGTATTGGAATGAAGACATGATCTGTGATTTCTTTCAGTTTTGAGCCAGCTAACCTGCTGGGCTCGCTGTACCGTAGAGAGAAGGGAATTATTATGGACTAAGACCACAGAAGGAGGTTTGTACCAGAGGGCTAGGTCTGCTGCTTCTCTGACTTCACCCTGCCTACTCCAACAGCACAAAAGACATGCCCAAGCCGAGGGACACAAGTTCCCTTTCTCCAGAATTCTAACATCAAGTCAGATGTGTTGTGGGGTTGGTGTTTCTTTTGTTGAGATTTGTCGGGGTTTCCACCACCCCCCATTTTCCTTTCCTCTGCTTCAGCAAGTGTATTTTAGGCCAGAATTTGGCATAGACAATAAGCAGGGTTGGCTAGGCCAGGAGAGGCTGGAATCCAGACATGAGAGAAGGCATTTGCAAGTTTTTGCTGAATGAAGTGGAAGATCTGCAGTGCTCTGCATTTGAGCAGGGCTGCAATTGCATCAGCCTTTTGGAGTCAGGTCAAGAGAGGCAATCTTCCTCTCACGGTTTAATACTTCCAGCTGCTCCAGCCATGAACTCCAGTTATCAGTCTCTGCGGCTCTTATCCCAGCCTTCATTTTTACTGAGCCAGGTGGCAGCTGCATCCTCTTGCTATGCATCCCACCAAGCAAGAACAGCGACCAGTTTAGGTGCTGACCTCCAACTACTCGCTCATCGGGTTTCTTGACAAATGCAGTGGTCTTACTGCAGAACAGATGCTTCTCTGGCTCCATTCACATGAGGCAGCTCTTGAACTAGGCAGGCTTTCACACAACCTCTCCAGCAAGATCTCTCACGGAGTCCTTGCTGAACCGTGGTATCTCCTCATGGTTGCCTCCGTGCTGCCGGACTGGGGCCTCTCTGGGGCGGTACCAATAAAAAGCTTTGTCAAGCTTTACAATCAGTAATTGTTGGGTTATGGTTTGTTGGTGCTTCAGCAAGTGTATTTTTGTTCTAAAAGAAGAGAAAGCGGAGTTCTAACCAGGCTGGTAGCAAATTGCAGAAGAGGAGGGGTTCATGCTGTGCTCTAAGGCAGAATAAAGGAAAGCAGCAGCTGATGAAAGGACCAGAGATGTTGAACTTGCTGCAGATGAAATGCTTGGTAGGAGAACACAGCATGTGTTCTCCATACCCAGTCAGGCAGATTTCCCCTGGCTCTGATGGAAGTCAGCTCATGCCTGCATGCAATGGCAGAACTGTCTGGGTGGAGAGCTGCTTTTTGAAATGACACATGGGCTTATTTCAAAGGCAGACGACTAAAACGCTCCCTAAAGCTGGGGAGTAGCACAGGTAAGTGCTGGATAGTCTGGAAGGAGAGCAGCCAGAGCAGGATTAATTATATCAGGCCATGAAAAAGCCTGTGAAAGAAGGAAGGCACCTCTTAGACTGATGTCTGATACAGTACAGATCCTGCAACCACCACCTTGTAATATAAAGAAACACACAGAATTCACTATTTCTTCATACATTAAAATCATCCCTCCTACATTCACATCATTGCTGTCAGAAACATCTTGATTCTCCACACCTAAGAGGCCATGGAAAAAAAAAAAACCCAAAGCATTTCTGCTAAAAATACTCTTTTTTTTCCCCTTAAGCTTTATTTTTTCAGATCTGTTTTCCTCCAAAATGTAGGATAATTCTAATTTAATCAAGTATCTACACAACCCGAGTGCTGCCAAACAAACTGTAGTCACTGGGAACCAGGAGCTTTTCCCTCTCCAGAGAGAGGGCCACTTACAGGAGCAAACCCTGGAAACACACCCAGCACACGTAGCGACTTGGAAAGGTTTCTGTTCTAAAACCACAGCTTCAGAAAACTCTAAGCCAAACAGTAGATCTGCCTACAGATCTGCACCCTGCTTAACCTGCAGGTAAATCATTCTGTGAGATGGGACTGGGCACGCAGGTAACACTAGGGATGGATTTGTGCTGATAAAGGACTAGAACTCTTTATTCCTTCCCAGAGCACGACAACCACCTGCCTACATTAAAACAAAGCAGTTATCTAGGGAGAGATTTTTCTTTCTCCCACCCTCTCCCAACTCTGCATCCTCCTCCTGCCAGGCTGTGCAGTAAAGCTGAATGATCTGAAGGGTGAGAAACACCAAAATCCTTTCACTCTTCTACCTTTTGTTATGAATGACTTCCCAAATGAAACACAAGACGATGATGGGGTGTTGGGAAGACAGTTTCCCGAGGCTGGACCTAGATTAAAGAGTTGGGAAAACTTGTAATCCTACAGATTTCACTCTAACTGCTGCAAAATGCCAATTGCAAGGCCTGATTCTGGCTCTGAACCTCCCAGGGCTGCAGTGAATACACAACTACGCACTTCTCTTTCTGGCCAAAGGAAAGAAGCAATGGATTGATACAGCTGGAAATAAAAAGGGCAGCCAAAGAGAAATACCTTCTTCACATGAGCAACTTCTCCTCCTAGCAGGTACAATTGATCCGCCCTTCTCCCACACTTTTCCTGTGCTTAGACCAGAGTGGCCTCAAATACTCTTCACTGCCATGTGCTGTGCAGGTGCCCAGCACTGCTCAGCACAACGGGACTTCAGCATCTGCCCTCCACCGTGGAAGCAAATCGCTCACAATTATCAGTAACAAAACCAGCAAGTGAAATTCCAAAGGCCAGCAGAAGATCAACAGATGTTTTCTGCAGTGATATCTATGGGGATTTTTTTTTTTCCCCAGAAAGACCATTTCTCTGTATTCAAGACCATCCTTTTTCTTTTAATGCTATTTCCTAAAGAGCCATTTTGATCAGTGGATTAGAAGGGATAAATTGCAGGACTGCTGGAGAACCATAAAGCATGTACTTGTGAGTGATGGTAGCCCTTAGTTTGGAGAAAATCTCTTACATTAATTTTCCCCCAGTGCTGGAGAGGGGCTAAGAGCAGTAGCTCTCCAATCCTTTCCTCTACTCAGCCATCTCTACTGCAAACAAATTTTTCATTGGAAACATTACTGCTCCATGCTGCACACAGCAAATCCCCCCTCGCTCCCTCTCTGTTAGGTTGTAAATTTCTGAAGTGAAAAATTGTTTACAGGCAGATCCAGCACTAAGAAAGCAGACAGCATTTGAGAAATCAATGTGTCCTATCTTTCACCTCGCTGCTAAGCACGTGAGACGTGGTCAGATCATTGCTTGGTTCTGCTGATGTATTTACTGCATTTGTTGGTGTGGTGTTTGTCGAGGAGCGTACGTGTTAAAAGTCACACGCTGGCCATTTCCCTGTGGATGTCTTGGGCAGAAGCAATGGAAATGGAGCACAGGGAGCTGCTTTGGTATGCCCAAGTTACACGGCAGCAAATTAACAGAGCATGGGGTGGCTTCAGGGAAACCACACAAATCAGATCAGTGGTGCCTCGACTGCAATGCAAAGGACAATGATAAAGAAATAAAAAGAAATAAAGTATCACAGTGGTTGTGGGCTTTTTTAAAGTTAGTAAAAGCTGTTGGGATTTAGTTTCCCAACCAGATCAATACTGAAATAGCTTACAAGCACCAGCCCCCCATATATAAGCAGCAAGGGTTTCATTCACTAGAGGCATCTGAAATTGCCTGACAACCCAGTCACCTGCAGAACTGATCCTCTGTCATCTTCTCCCATGCATAGCACTGAGTGAATGAAATCCACCCTGAAATCAAAGCAGTAAGGAGTTACAGCAGTTACACACACATGTCCATAACTCTGCATGATGCCAAATGCCAGATTCAGTCTGTCCAGCTTCAAATTGGTTTCAGTTTTATAGAGCAGAACTCAGAGACCCCAGGTTCCAGCTATGTTAAGACCCTTTTATACCATGCAGAGAACAAATGTAAGCTGAGAATTGTCCCTTCACACTGCAACTTCCAGAAGGATTTGAGCAACAAAGAGAAAGAAGGCTTTGAAGAGCAACTGATCTGAAAGTATCCCCGTGGTTCACACCAGCTGGAACTGCTGCACGACGCCGGGATGCTTAGGGCAGCGCTCCTGAGTCATCCCAGCAGGAGGCAGGGAGTAAATGCTCTGGAGAATTCCCTGACACGAAATGCCCCTCACAGAAGGAGGCTGCTCTGGGTAACGTTTCACAGCCCAATACAAGCAAAGTATTTAGCAAATTCTCTGTGATTTGCCCATGGACTTCACATACAGGCTTAGTGGGTAGTCCAGGGCTGCTCAGCAGCAGACACAGATTATCTTGCCTCCCTTCTGCAGATTTCACCCAAGCTGGAGAGTTGTGGCACTGCATTCTTCTGCCAGCTAAAGCCCTGGCAGAATAGGGTGCTGGAAGTTTGTACTCCAGATCAACCATGACCAGTAGGGAAATGCAACAGCTCTGTCTGTCATAAAAGATTCACTCACCCCACGCCCCCCATGGCCAAATCCAGCTGAAACTCCAACAAACTAGCCTGGAGTCTCAGGGCAAGAGGCAGACATTGCTTTGGAGTCAGCTCTGTTAAGGAAAATAACAGCATCAGGGGAAGCCCTGCCTGCTGGGATCCTTGGCAGGTGTGTGCTGCACAGCTCTGTGCCACTGGCACCTCTCAGATCAAGGGGAGGAAATTCTTTTGATCTGAGACCAAAGGTCCAAGGAGAGCCAGGGTAAGCTTGGCCTACATAGGGCTGATGCAAAATAAAACCTGACCCTTCCATCCTGCTTTCCACCTACAGATCTCAGGGCCTTTTACAAATATCACTGAACCAGCCACCTTTCCAACCCTATCCCAGAGATCACCTTTTCCCCCAGATACTG
>VWZY01011310.1:0-14167 GCA_013399075.1 Chloroceryle aenea | reverse complement strand
AAAAACCCTGCAGAAAATGAGACCTTTCACAAGGACTTCAAGGTGAAATTTCATATTTTCAATTGTAAACAGAGTGCTGAGAAAGTGCTGCTGAAGGTGCTGTACAAACGCCCCAAACACAGGCGGGCAAGCAAGGACCCTCAGCTTGTATGGCTCCTGTCATCCTGAGCTTGGGGCACAGCAGGCAGTGCTCAGAGCTGTCCCTGCAGCTTCAGGCCACCAGCAGAGTCCCCTCCGTCCACAGCCACCAGAGAGACACCCACAATGCCAAGGAGGGAAGAAACATCTCGTGCTAGAGGAGCACATACACCTGCCAGAGAAGGTCAGTGGCAAAGCGAGGAGCACTACTCCGCTCACGCGAGGGACTCTGGAAGCCTTAAAGACATGACTTCTGTGAGGCCCAAGAGTCAACAGCTTTGGTCTTCCAGAGTCTGAACAGCGCACTCGAGAAACGAGCTGTTTAGAAGATTCATGTCCTGTTATTGCTCCCTTCAAAAGGCACTGCTGACATGTGCTGCCTCGGCTGTCAGCGTTGGCAGCTCTTGGTTAAGAGCACGATATAATCATCAGTATATTTATCAGCGGGGACAAAAGACTAAAATCTATTTGAACAAGGGAGAAAAGGGGGGGATGGAGACCTACGATTAATTTTAGAAATAACAAGCTGCAAGTTGCACAGTCACAAAGCGGAGGCTGGAATGCAGTTTTCCAGAGTTTGTAAAGACTCATTTAATTTCTATAGAAACTGAGCAGCAAACAGGTAATTTTCTCTGCAGATTGCTTCTATTCCCTCTGTAATGCTCTGCAAGAGGAATGTATTTCCCTTGTGTCATCTTAATCCCCTGTTATTTTCATTATAAATTTAATTAAGCTCTTCTAGAGAACATTCTATGACATGAGCTGAATTTTGTTTTTCTGTCAGAGTGATGACAGAAATGAGCTGCTGAATTATGTGGCAATTGGATTTCTTTTTTTCAGTGTAAGTATTTCAAATGATATTAAGCAGTGGAGCCATTCCCTTTCCCCAGCTGAATCAATACAGCTGAAGAGAAGCAGCTGTACAGAAAAGGTCTGCACATCTGCAGCCTGCCTTCCAGCCAGTCCTGCCCTCCTCCAGACGATTTCTCCCCCTTTGCCACTTTGTGGCCCATCTCAAGAGCACATTACCTCTCTGCAAATCAGGCACTTGCAAGAAGCTCTAGGACCAAAGCCATCTGCACAGCAGAAGAATATCCCTTTTGTGGTGAAACTGGCATTTAGGGATCCTCCCTAGAGGAGAGCACACCTGAACACCTCTGTCCCTCTGACAGCACTGCTTCTGTCTGTCTGGCCCTCACTGCAAGAGATTATTATTCCAGGAAGGATTCTTCCAAGTGTCCTCACTGTTTCACTTGGGACTGGTTACCAGGCAACGCATGCTGTATCACTGATGCTCCAATAGGAGATAACTTGGACTGGACACTTGTTGGTTTCGTTCTCTTTAAAATTTGTGAAGAGAGAAGATTTATTCTAGGCCAAGTCCCTGTTTCTAACAGCCTACTCATTTCATAAAGTCAGTTGACACTCTTGGATGAAATTTAGCAAATCACAAGTTTACCACTGTCCCGAGTTAACACCACTTCTGCCTGAAGACAGATATTATTAAAATTACCAGTTATGTTACCATGCAGAAGTCCTCAGCACAGGACCCAGGCTGTCTCGTGTGAGGAACTCATCCTTGCTCCCTCTCCCTGTTTCCCCCTTCAACCACGTGGCAGTTGAGAACGTCTGCCTTTGTTCTGCCTGTGCAGTGGCTGGTGGAGTCACCAGAAGGCAGAAGTTTTGCAAAAGCTCAGCTCTCACAGCTGAGCCCAGCCTGCTTTCTACAGCATTGCAGCTACAAGATGTTCAGAGCTGCACAGAAACATCAAGAATAAAACCCAAATCACCCTCACAGAAACATCAAGAATAAAACCCAAATCACCCTCACTGAATTATTCAGCCTTTAATGCATGTCATTGCTCAGCATTTATGAGGGATTCTGGTATCCCAGACCTTTCAACTTTACTTCCTGAGAAGAGGGGGATGCAGGAAACAATTGTGTGATATTAGCTAACAGCAAAGTATAGAAAAACTGTACTGATACTTTAAAAAAAGCCCAAAACCAACCAAGAAAATTTCAAGTCCTTAATTTTCTGTTTCACATTAGCATGTTCCCTCACTGCTTCTCCATCATCTATCACAAATGCCATCACATAGAGGAATACACAGAGATCAGTGAAGTGCATACATATGGATAAGGCATGAGGAAGTGAACCATGCTGGTTTTAACTCTCATGTCTCTACAACTTGGTGAAAACAGCAATTGTGATCAACACGGATGAGCCGGGAAGCACACACTGCCTGCCAAAGCCAGCCCTTCATGCCTCGCTTCCCCCCGCACACCCATCTGCTACCTGGAGATTAGAGGGATTAAAATGAACACTGAAGGATCCTGTCACAAATTTGAGCCCTTGAGAGCACTCATAGAAAACCCCAACCAAACAAAAAAAAAGGCAAAAGTGAAAGAAAAACATACACCTGCCCCCCCCAAAGCCAACCACAAACCCCCCAAAATAACCCTCCTCAAATCCCCTCCTTGGACTTCACCTACTGCTGAGATTTTGGGTTCTTATTTGGGCTGGTTTGGGTTTTTTCTCCTTGTTTTTAAGACCTAACTAGTACGGGGAAACCAGTATTCCTGCTGACAGTCACAACCATCACCTTGCAGAATTTCAAGCATCACTGCCAAGAAAAACATCTTCAAAGTGATACTGGAGTAAAAGCGTCACACCAAGGGAGAGGGCTCTGTCTATGCCTCAATTCTTTAATGCTACGCCTTTGACAGCTCAACAACAGCTAAACAGCTTCGGTCTCAGCGAGAGATTTCCAGGCTGCTGGAGTGTGAGAAGTGTGACATTTTAATCAGAGGGAAAACTTCCTCTTTGCTACCAACACCGCCCGGCCGAGGGCGAGCGCAGGGAGCGCGCGGCAGCAGCGGGGGCTGCGCGGGTTGGAATCCTTCTCTTCCCAGCGGAGCCTCAGGCACTGCTGGTGCTAATGGGATGTACCCACGGAGAAATCCCCGTCCTCTCCAGCCCACACAGAGCCACGGCCAGCAGCAGGCTGTGTTTAAGGTCATCTCAATCTTTAACACAGGCAAAGCAGAAGAGGCCTCACACGGTGACTTTTGCAGCGGCTTCTCCCTTCTCTCTCTCCCCCGGGAAACCCAGGTCTGTAGTTTCTGCCACGTGTGAGAGGTCCACGGAGGAGGGTGGCATTATTCTGAGAGTTACTTAGGACCTTGGCATTTAGTCTTCAATTAACTGCCTTGTCTCAATTCCTTGGGCATTGGCTTAATACAGAAGATGTCATCAGCCATCCTCTCTTCCACTTCAGCTGGCAAGTAAGAAAAAACACTACCAGCAGAAGAGCCTCTTTCCAAACACTGCCTGCATTCACGCCCTGGACTGAAGACAGGGCACACGTAGCAGCCAACACTGGGAGACAGCTCTAGATTTCAGAGCTAGGCTTCAAAGCTGAACAGATGGTTTTAGCTCTTTGGCAAGGAAATATTCTAATGGATAAAAAAAAACAGTAGGGACCATATTGAGCAAGTGATGCTCCCCCATCACCTGCAGGGCAAGGCATTAAACCTGATGTTCTGCTCCATCCTGATCACACAACTGGCAGCTTTGCTGGACAACAAGCATTTCTCAGATGCACCAACCCTAGAGGAAGCCTCTCAACAGAGCCTCCCTGTACTAGAGCAGTTCAGATCATCAGCCCGAGCTGAAAAGCAGCTCCCTCTCATACACTATCCCCCCTTGCTCGCGTGAGGTGAAGAACCAGGCCGACATTTCTGAACGGCTACAGCACCAGGAACGACCCTGGGATACCAGCAGAGCAAACAAGAGCAGTACTGATGCTGAGCTAGAGGAGACAGGCTCCAGCACAATGATATTTCTTTTCAGCCCAAGCACAACTCCTGGAGCTTTAACAGCTGTCTGTTCAGAACCCGTAACCTTGTTTGTCTGGATCCCACCATTCCCTCACCACAGGAAGCAAATTACACGTTTGCATTACTGCTTTGGCTCCCTTGCCAGGGCCTGAAGTGCACTGCATGCACAACAGGCTTTTCTATTTCCCTGTTCATCTGGGATAAAAAAAGCACTACTTGCTAAAGCAACGACTCCCAGCTAATAATGTCCATCAGGAAAGATGCATCCTCTCCCCTGCAGAGCCATGGATTGTTTGTTTACATTGCAGCATCTTTCCAGCTAAGAGGATGGGGGGAAAAAAATGAAAAATCATCCCAGGGATGTTTTGGAAGCGCTTAGCAAATCATGGCAGGGTTATCATAGGCTGCACAAAAGTGCTACTTACCAGGGGAAAAGCATCACATAGAGGATGGGGGGGTGTTCTCCAGAGGAGTAACCGAGCTTTAGGGGCTAGAAAGTCTCCTTTGCTCTCCAGCCAGCATACCTAAGTTGCTACCTAAATTACTGTTGAGCAATTTGCTCCATCCTGCACCTCTAAAAACAACCTCCACAAATAGGACCAGAGATAAAATTAGGATGTAGTTGTATAAATCCCAGTCCCCTTATCCACAGAAACGTATTCCCAGCAGAAGAGATTGACTCCAGGCAACAAAATTCCAGACTTTAAGCACTACTTTGCAGAGGACCCCCAGCTTCTCAAAGACTAGAGGAAAGGGTGGAGGGGAGGCAGTGCCTTTGAAGCCAATGCCCACAGCTGACTGTTACCAGCCCCACCTGCCCACGGCCACAGCACAAACACCTGCGGACCTGCCCAGCTGCTCAGGGCTCCCAAGATCTGGGGCAACACAACTTAGACCCTGCTGTTCTAAGGAGGAACTTTTTCACCCAGTCTAGGAAACTCCCACAGCAGGATGATGTAGTTAAGACTGGAGGTCCTTGGTAGCCCTCATGGCAAGGAACAGGACTGAGNGGTCTTAGCCCCTCTAACTATGACAGAACTGCACTCACATTGTGGCCTCAGTGTTTAAAGTCTGAAGTGCAAAGGTGGTCAGTAAGTAATTTAATGCTTAGGAAAAAAGGTCTTGGCTCTTTTTTTGCTGAAGGGATGGAGTGGAATTACTCTAATTTCTTTTCTTTGGGTTGCATCCATTTAAATACTTTCTACTCATGTTTTACTTTTTTTTTCTTCCTTCTTTTGTTTTACTTGTTACAAAAATGAGATGTCTGAAAACCTGACACAGTGCTGTGCCATGTGCTCAGTGTCTATTCCCAGCAGCAGGGGAGAATCTCCTGATTCAATTCCCACTTGTGCCAAGGCCATTTTACACCAAATTGCTCTGTAGGAAAACATGGAATAGAAGCAATAAAACCCGTGGAGGACGGTTCCATGTGGGTCGCTGTGCAGTTTCAGTACTGCCCCTATGAAAAGGGAGAACATACACCCAGTTCCCTCCCTGTACAGTAAGCAGCAAAACAGGAAAGCATTGCCTAAAGCCAGCACCACTGAGTCAGACTCTGGAGAATAACTTGTCAGCTTCCTTCTGCAGCTCCATTTTCTTCTACTCCTTTCGTCTTCACACTTAGAAACTTCCACAAAAAAAAAAGCATTTGTATTTTCTGTAATCATCAGGTGACAGGACAGGGTGGTTTGAGGCATAGCACCTGATGCTGAAGAACTCAAATCAGAAATACCAAAGCTGATGGCTCTACAAATCTGTCCTTCCTCGAACAAATCTGGGTCTTGAAATCTTGGCATCATTCACCAAAGTCCTACCGCCCGGTTTACTCATCAGCGAGTCCTTGCCTTGAAGGAGCGTGATGATGTTTTCTCTCTGATGCCTAATTGCCAGCTGGAGGGCTGTACAGCCGGTGATATCTTCCACGTCAAGCAGAGCACCAGCCTTAATCAGGGTCTTTATAATGGCCATATTGCCCTTGAGGACAGCAAGGTGCAAGGGTGTCCAGCCCACTTTGTTCTTAGCATTGACGTCTGCCTTGCACTCCAGAAGATTGATGACAGTCAAAAAGGAGCCCCGCTGGACTGCGAAATGCAGGGGGGCCCACTCTGACTTCTCAGCGATGTTGGGATCTGCCCCACACCTCAGCAGCTCACAGACTACCGGCTCGTCGCTGTAGCGAGTCGCCAAGTGAAGCGGGGTCCAGTCCATGCTTCCTCTGGCATTCAGCTTGGCACGGCTATCTTTTAGCAGGTGGACGATTTCGACGTGTCCTTTGAAAGCAGCCAGGTGCAGAGGGGTCCATCCTTTGTCTGTCTTCAGCTCCACGTTGGCTCCGTATTTGATGAGTTTCTCGCAGATGAGGTATTTGCCCCTCACCACAGCCAGGTGCAGGGCACTGTAATGGTTTTGGTCAAGGCTGTTCACAGAGGTCCCGTTCTTCAGCAAATAATGGACTACCCTGAACTTCCCCCTCTCCACAGCAACATGAAGTGGGGTTCTATGGTTCTTCTGCTTTTTCTCCAGGTCCGCTCCTTGACTGGCAAGCAGTTTCACCAAGCTGACGTGGCCAAAGCAAGCTGCCACATGGAGGGCAGTTTTCCCATCGACCTCCTGGGTGTTGGAGTCAGCCTGGCGAGACAGCAGGACTCGGGCCACGTTCTCAAAGTTGTTCTGTGATGCCAAGTGCAAAGGAGTCCACCCGTCATGCTCCTGAGCATTTACCTGTGCCTGGTGGTCCAGCAAGAGACGTACAATCCTGTCATCCCCATTCTGAGCAGCAAAGTGAAGAGGTGTCCAGCCATCGTCATCAGGCATGTTGATGTCTGCATCGTGCTCTATCAGAAGTGAGCAGATCTCCGGTGACCTCTTCTGAACAGCCATAATGAGCGGGGTGTAGCCACAGACCACCCGGCTGTTCACGTTGGCTTTGCAGCTCAGGAGAAACTTCACCTTTTCCACATTTCCCTGGATCACCATCAGGTGAAGTAAGGTGAGGCCGTTTTCATGGACTCTACAGATCTCCTCAGACAGGATGTCCTCTGGACTTTCAGTCTCACTGTAAGGAGGCGGGATGTGAACCTCCTGATGATCAGTTTCTAAAGATGGGGAAACAAAACAGAAGAAAGACCGAGTAAATAGCGTGGTGTGCACAAGATGGGAGAACATGTGAATCTTTATAGGATGAAATGAAGCAAGTGTCATTTTAGAGCTGGGAAATATGAAATGAGGCAAGACTGCCCCATGCAGTCTCTTGGAAAGCAGTGAGATGCGTGGCCTCTCCTGCTATTTCCTGTACAGTTCATTTTCCTCAGTTCAAAACACAAGTCACCCCCTTGGAAAACCTTCTTGAGCCACGTCCTTATCACCAGAGAGAGAGGAAATAGGCTGTTTCTTGTAGGTTTTCCTTGTAGGTTTAATTTTTGTATTATAAAGAAATTCTCCCACTTACCACCGCTTCTGGTGTCTCGAGGGAAATCTTCTTTGTCACTCTCATTTTCAGGAAGGGGAAAAGAAAAAAAAACCCCGTAAGATAAAGTTGCTTATTTGCATTCTTTAATGTCTGCACATGGTTGTTCTTTGCTACTGCTCTGGAATCATTTGAGTGGTTTTTCTCCAATCGAGTTACTGCATCCAAAACTCAGCAGCGCAACTCATGACACGAACGGGAACGCGGGAGCCTGAAAATCATCTCTGGATACCTGAGAGATTTTCCTTGTCTTACTCATTTGCTCCCAAACAGACATCTAGTCTACTTCCTTACTGCAGCACGTGCCCACGGCAGCACCCCAGCCAGTCATTTGCTTTGTTGTGCAGGGAACCCAGACACCCCCACTGCTCAACCCTCTGTACTCGGGCATCTTGCTTCTCATTGACCATGCCCTGAAAATAGTGAGAGTTTTCAGCTGCTGTTTCTCCCTGGATTAAGCTGACTTCTAGGTGCAATTACACTCCAGTAGCCAGGCTAAAGCTGTGACTATCCCCAAACCTGATTTTTCCTTTAGTTAGACACACACAGGGATTTAAAAAACTTTTTTTTTGATTCTAAATGTTGTTTAAACTGGAATGTCCTCAGTTCCATGGAGCTGAAAAACAGTCACGAGAGCACATTGGCCAGTGCCATGAGAAGCTCCTTGATTCTGTGTCTGCTGGAGCTTCTGTTAATGACTGAGCCCTGCAGGATAAACCTACTTCACGTGAGCAGCTAAAAGGAAGGGTTTCCCTCTCTGACTGTCGATCATTTAGCACACTGGCCAGCCTGCTAAATCTGCACCTATCCCCATCAGTCAGATGGATGTACAGCCTAAGCAAACCCGCTGTGCCAAGGTGCCCTTGCTGACTGGTGATAGTGATGGAAGAGGAACTGCATCCTCAAAAACCGGTTAGGAGCAGAGAACGGACGGGGTGGCATTTCCTGGGTGCTCCTGGGAAGCCTTCCTCACCTGCTGGTTCCCAGAGATGGCAGGCTTCTGGGACATCTTCCTGACAAGGCGCTCGTTCTCTGGATCTACCACCAGGCTTTGTATCAGAGACAGCAGCATGTCTGTTTCTACAGGGATATCTGCCAGAGCGAGAAGACCGTCAGCTGTACGGACTACCCCGATGCTCAGACAAGGCTGTGGAAGTCTTCCACGTATCCTCCGCCCGGGGAGGAAGGAAAGGGGGGGGAAGGAGGATGTGTTGACAGCAGACAGGCACTAGGCATTTCTAAGGCAACAGGCTATTTAACTGGCACAGAGTTATAACACACATTTATCCCCTGCTTATTAATCCACGCAGCTGACCCGTGGGTACCCAATGCCACAGGTAGCTACCACACCTGTAAAGCTTGGCCTTTGCTTAGGGTCTTGATCCCAACACCTCTTCATCAAGTCAACCATCTGTTGGCATTCCCCTGGCCAGTCATCGCTGATGGGTTCCAGGCAGGGCCTCTTTCCTGCTGCAACCTTCACTATAATGGCCATCATGTTGGCTCCTGCAAAAAGAGCAATGTGCACTGGGCTTTTTCCCTGTGAAGATGGCTGTGATAAACGTTTAATAACTGCAGAGCATGTGAGAAGCGTTTGTATTTACCTGCATAAGGTTTCTTCTGCATAAGTACCTCCCAAATGACAATTCCAAAGCTGCAGGCAATGAAAGATCATGAGCAATCACTCCCATAGGTACACAAACATAAAATTCACTTATTGCTTTCATCTTCCTCAGAAATGGGAAAAGAAGAAAGAAGTTCTTCAGGCTGGAAAGATTGCATTCCCCACGCCAAAAGGAAAAGACCTTATGAATCATCACATAGATCTCTGATGCCTCGGCGGAAGGGCTGGCGCAGGGACCGAGCGAGCTGGAGCACTGCCTGTTAAAGTCAGGCTCTTGATGCCTTTTTTTTTCCTTTATTCACACTGGGTTTAGAGCCCTTGAGTACTGCAAGTTTATGTGGCCAGGCAAATCTTCCCTTATCTGAGGTTACTGTGGAGTGCAGTGCCTAAGGAGCTGATGAATTTCCAGAACATGTGTTTACAGCTTAAGTGGACTGCAGAGTACTTTGGCCAATGGAAAACAGTAAAGCTGAAATCTTTTCTCCACCCGTTTCTGGCTGAAATGAAGGTAAATGCTGAAGCAGACAAGCAACACCACACTTGTTTTAAAATCAAAATAAGTCTAAGCAGTGACTGCTATGAGAGAGCAGACACTGTCTGTTCTGTGCTCTGATCTTACTCATTTTCTATAATAACTTCCAGCAGCCTAACAGGGTGTGCTGGAACCTAAGGAAATACAGCCTGCAGCTCACATGGGATCAGTGCTGCACAGAGGTGCATCTGCTCAGAGGGATGATTATCCACAGATAATTCCACTCCCCCTCCCTCTGCACCACCGAGGCTGGAGTACCACACATCATGCCCAGCGTGCTCCCCACCAAGGGAGAGACAGAACATCAACAACGTGAGCAATGGGCCAGGCTCTCTTGCTCTGGGCTAGAGCTACATGGCAACCCCGTGTGACCTCTGAGCAGAAAGGCAGCCCTTACCTGTACACATCATATTTGATTCCTGGGGGCTTGCTGTTCTGGAGGAACATTTCTGGGGGGATGTAGCTCAAAGTGCCTCTCAAAGCAGAGCTTTCAATATATTGCATTCGGCTAGACTGCTCCATCCACTTTGACAGCCCGAAGTCTGAGATCTGCAAGCAGAAGAAATGAGAGCCTCCCCTGTAATGCTCAGCATCTCACCCTCCTTGTATTAGTGGGGAGATACCTCTGTCCTTCACAAACAGAGCTATGAGGAGGTGCCTAGCAGCTGAAGGTTGGCAAAACACTGATAAAATGATAGCCAGTGCTTTCACCGAGTCCAGCAGATCAGCATTTCCTCCTGAGCTGGAGATATTGGACTGCCCTGGATGGTCTGTGTGTGATTCTGTGCAAGAACACCCTGTCATTTGTTTACCAGATGCTTCTTGTAAGGCCCACGGGTCAATCTTTCATCAAGTGCTCCTGAAGAACTTAACTTACTGGGATTCTGGACTCACTGGGCAAAAGCAACCTTTCTTTTCTTTGAGTAATAAGCTGTCCCTGCAAATGCAGCATTAAGGTTGTACCTTGACATGCATATTCCCATCCAGGAGAATGTTCCCTGGTTTTAGATCCAAGTGCAGCAAAGGAGGGGTCATGCTATGCAGGAAATTCATCGCCAAGCCCATCTCATGGATAACCCGGAATTTGAGCTGCCAGGACATTTTGTGAGTGGGAAGAATTTTCTCCAAGGACCCTCTCGCCATATATTCCATCACTATCCCCAGAGGGCTGTTACAGACCCCATAGATAGTGACAATGTGCTGGAATTTGATTTTCTCCATCTTGGTTGCCTCTTCCATGAGACAGTTCATACTGGTCCTGGAAAAATAAAACAGAAGAAAAGAAAAGTGGAAGCAAGAAGTGGTATCAGTCGATTCACAGGCAAGGTTACTGCACAGCTCCCTAGGGATAGCCAGTCTTTCCAAGCAGCCCTGCCTGCCCTGAACAGATTCAGTCCCATTTGCCCCTTGGATTGGTGATAACGCAGCCACACCAGGATCTCTTGCAGACTAAAATCTAACTTAGAGATGTTAAACTTCTCCCAATGAGCTGAGGATCCTTTGGGCAAATTCACCCATTAGGTTCCCAGCGAACGAGCTGAAAATTTCCATCTTAGTCCACCCTCTGCCTGCAGCTTTCTGTCCATGAGCACGGTGAATCTGGTCCCCAAGGCAGTCTAGACACGTCTGTCCATTGTGCCACTTTTGGCAGACCTGTTTCACTAAATCTTGACGTTTCCCAACCTGCTGAACAAGTTGGGGAGCCCAGAGCGACCGACAGCAGCCAAGCAGTAAAGTGCCAAAACTGCATCTAATAAGTACACGCTGGGGATGAATCTGAGCTTGCAATACCACTACCAGGCCAGGAATAGCTCTGAACATAGTTCTGCTAAGCAAATCCTGCTGCCAGACTTCCTCAAGCAGGATCCCCAGGGTAAAATGTACCTCTGTTTTCAGGCATCTCAGATGCTGGGGCTGGCAGAGGTGACCTGCACAGATGAGGCTGGAGCTGGTGGTGGACCAGCCCTGTGGGAAGTAACAGAGGGAGTGAGGTTGGCCCAGGAGATGGAATTTGCAACTCTAGCACAAGTATGGGGGAAGGTGGGTGCTGGACGAGCAGAGGGAACCCGGGAGATGAGATTAGTGAGGGAGAACAGCAAGAGACCCAAAGCGATTCCCATTTAAGACTCGTGTTCCAGCCCTCTGGGGGGAATAATGGGACCACATCTGAGGCTGTATTTTCTTTTTCTGTGGGTTCCCTGCGATTTTGTTTCTCCTCTCCTCAGCCACAACAAGCTGCTGGGCTATGACAGAAGCTGAGGCAAGAGCCTCATCTTCCAGCCACTCTTTTTCCTTCTCTCAGGTGATCCCATAGATTCAGTGGCACTCACTGAGCACCTGCCCTCCTTCCTTTCACGTGCCCACAGGGACGGACGTTTCCCATCATCCCATAAAACCCATCTCCTGCTTTCTCCTGACAACTGGCCACTGAAGGTCTGTCTCACTAACGTGGAAACTTTCTAAAGCAAGTGGCCACCCCCAGACACAGGGCTACAGGAGAGGAAGGGCTTGTGGCTCAGCCACAGCGCGGGCCAGCGCGGTCTCGCCTCGCACTCCACAGGCTACGGGGGTTACTGAAAGTGCAGGGGGAAGTCAGAGCAGCCTCGAGCCTGTTTGGGTGTACGTAAGGAGAAGGAAAGCCTTCCACATCACTGCGCTGAGCCCAGCAAAGCCAGGTGGAAATCCCCTGCCTCTGGGCTTTGAACACAGTGATTTCCACAACTAGTCTAGAAGCTGCCGGATAATCCCAGTGGCTTGGGAAAGCTGCCAATAATCAGGCTGCTTTTATCCACAGGTCCACTCTTGGACACCTTCCTCAGCCTCCAGATCTCAACGCTAAGCGTTCCTTTTCCTCTTGTACAGGCACATACACAGATAAAAAAGAAGCAGAGCTCCAGATCACTGGTGTTTTTCTCCACTCCCTTTTGGGCCCTAAATTCCCCCTGGAAAAGCAGCCACGTGCACATTTCCCTCAGAGTTTTATCCCCAAATCCCCACAGCTGGCTCTAGCCCTGGAACCACTGAGCTGAATAGGAGACCGCGCGGTTACCTGTCCCCCCCGGAGTCCTGCAGCAGGTACGGAGAGCATTTCACCGCGTAAACTGTTCTCCACCTCTTGTGCTTGACTTGGTACACGTGCCCAAAGCCTCCGCTGGCCACCTTCACCCAGTCTTCCTCAAAATCCTCCTTATTGAAGACAGTCAAGCTCCCCAGGTGCCGGTCTCTCTCTGAAGTCATGACAGAAGCAGCCTGGCTGCTGGCCTCCTGCTCAGGCGGTATCAGAGAAGAATAAAAGGAGCTCTTCCTACTTCTGACTTTTCCAGGAGACAGGGAGTCACCCGAGATGAGCCATGCTACTGCCAAGAGGCGGATCCCAGCCGTCACTCTCATTTAGGATGCAGAGGAGCTGCAGTTCTTAATTCCAGGCACTCTTGCTAGAGCTTGGCCAACTGGTGCTACACATCTACATTTCCATAAGGCTGGGTGGGAAATGCTGAAGGAGCACAAGATGAAAAACGGGGCAATGCAACAAACCTTTCAGTTGCACTGTGCAGAACACGGGGTTCCTCACCCCAGGCGTCAGCGTGCACTGGGTGAGCACAACACTGATACTGAAAGGGAGGAAGGGTCTACACCAAGAGCGATCCCCAAGGCTCCTGTGCAGCAGCACATGTGTGAGCTGGGTGAGGACAAGTGGAAAATGCTCCAGAAATATAAACAGAATACCCCAGAACTAGCCCATGGCAGACACGAGTGAGTGAACCAAATACTCACAGGGAAACACAACACACAGAGCGAGCCCCAGCAGCCACCTCGGGGAAGAAGCCGTCGAGTGCCTGCAAGGGGTGTCAGAAGGAACCAGAGAACTCTGACTAGCAGGTCCGAGCAGTTCAACTCCAGCAGCTCTGTGGTGCTTTGTTTCCCAGCAGTAATGAGGCTGTAATGGCAGTGGTCTGGGTCTTGTGCCTTCAATGCCTTCCCAGACTGTCCCTGCAGCTACGTCCCTGTCAAATACAACTACAATAAAGAGTAGCAAGTATTTCTGGAGGGGAATTGTCATGGAATCTTGCTCCGGAATTTGGAGCTACACATCAGAACTGAAAAAATTCCTGGAGCAAAACTGATCGGGTGGGAGCACAAACACATTCCCTGTTGCATTTGAAGGGGTGCTCTGGCAATAGCCTGGCACCAACAGGTACAACGGCTGTAGGAAAAGAAGGGGAAGAAAGAGGAACAAAAGCCAGCCAGGCTTTGCAGGCGTTTAGGGAGATAAAAGCTTGAGTTTGATGCACACTTCTGCCAATTGCCTGCCACCCCCTAACAGCTCCCACCCCGTGTGAAGCATGACCCAGGTGCTGCCCCAGCCCCCCGCACTCCCCCTTGCCTACACTCAGCTCCCAACACAANCTTCACCGGCCAGGCATGCAGCTCAATTTTAACAGCGTTCCAATAAAGGGTTAATAAGGGAGTTAAACGAACCGGTTTCACTTCTCTTGTCCAACACACTTCTAGTGGCGTGCACAGCCCCCAGGGACACCTCGGGTGCGTGCGGAGCGATCCGGCCCC
>VWZY01011309.1:5439-29517 GCA_013399075.1 Chloroceryle aenea | reverse complement strand
AACTGGAACACTGCAAGTTCCACTTGAATGTGAGGAGGAACTTTGCTGTGAGGAGCCCTGGCCCAGGCTGCCCAGAGCAGTTGTGGCGTCTCCTTCTCTGGAGACTTCCAGCACCCACCTGGATGCATTCCTGGGTAGCCTGCCCTGGGTGCTCCTGCTCTGGCAGGGGGGTTGAATGAGGTGATCTCCAGAGGTTCCTTCTAATCCCCCCCATTCTGTGCTTCTGTGAAGAGAATCAGGTCCTGTCTCTGTGTGTTAAAATACTACCATATGGCTCTTGCTTACCTCAAAACCTCTTCAATGCTTTCAATTAAGAGTTCAGCACAGCTCTGCAGAATCCTTTCCCTGCTATCTTGCATTTAAGATCCTCTTCTGCTGGTAGCTGTGAAGATGAAGTAGCTGTGTTTTAATTGTGCCGTCGACATCCCGAGCAGTACCTGGACGTTTGGCACTGGCAGGGAGGCAGAGTTGTACTGCATAAAGATTGCAACTAGGAGCATCTTGTGAATAGCACTGGCATCTCTAAATTATTCCTAAGTATTCTTTTCCAGGTACTTTTTTTTTGTATCCCCATGATTATTTGGGCACTGCTTCATTCATGACTAGTACCTAGACCTGGGAAATACTTTGTTGTATCAACCAAGAAGATCTGCTCTTGCTCTTTGTACCGTGTGGTTTCCTCTAACGTGAAGAGGCTATGAAATGGTAGCAAAGAATTTCTTCCTTTGGTTCATTAAAGGCATCATCAGAACGTTCTTCACAGTGGTTTTGACACCTTTGGTAAGTCCCTATTCTGCACAGAACGGCGCGTACTCATTTCCTCAAAGCTGAGAGATGCAAACTTTTGTTGTGCTAATGGAAGCTCCCTCAGGGTGCTCTGTGGCACCAGCACAAATCTGAACATTTTGACTTCTGCACTGCTGGATTTTGTGTATGTCACCTAAAAAGCAGCCAGAGTTTTGTTTCTTTTTCTTTTGTTGTTGTTGCTAGGTCTTTGTTCCTTCAAAGGCTTTTCAAGGCATTTTCCTCTTAGTTTTGTGGATGCACTGATTTCTTTCCATGATTTGAAGTCAGGAGAAGATTTTCTCAGTTACTTTTTGAACTGGCAGGTTTTGTTGAGCTTTCAAAGGCACTGCAAGATACAGGGCTGTGTCGTTACCAACACTGTCAGATCTCCTCTCTGTAACAAGATGAGAATTTATTGTGGATGTGCAGAAACCCTGCCTGAGGTTTCTCCTCATTCCTCTTGGTGGATCAAGTACCAACAAGACAATAGCATTGTTATAAGTAGTACATGAGAGTCGTGTTGCCTATGCAAAGGAAACTCCAGGAGATGATAGAGCAGTGTGGTGGAGGTTGGTACCTTCTCCCAAAGAAGGACATGGACATGGAAGGACATGGAATTGACCTGGCAGTGCTGGTTTAATAGCTGGACTTGTTGATCTCTTCCTACCAGAATGGTTCTATGACTCTAGTATAAAAAATATTTTCATTTTTAGATATAAACTTTCTACCAGACAGCTTTAGTGGCTCAGTTTACCTTCTGCCAGGCTGCACGTGAACCTTTTCTGTTGACAATGTGTTCCCTGAAGCTGGAGTCATGTGTCAGTAAAGGCTGCAGTTAGGGTTAGGAGCCCTTAGATGTAAGGAAGAAGTTCTTTATCATGAGGGTGGTGGAGCACTGGAGGATGCCCAGGGAGGTGGTTGAGGCCCCATCCCTGAATGCATTCAAGGTGAAGCTTGATGAGGCTCTGAGCCCCCTGCTCTGGTTGAGAATGTCCCTGCTCTCAACAGGAGGTTGGACCAGATGACCTCTGGAGGTCCCTTCCAACCCGGACAGCTCTATGATTCTGTGATCCCTGCAGGAGGGAAAAGAGAAGCATTGGATCAGCAGAGTGGTTCACATCAAAGCAAATAAAAAAGAGGTTTGCAACACAGTTGGGAAGGATCAGTACAAATGGAAGTGACCCCCCCCAAGTTAAAAGGGGAAAAGCAGGGAACTTTGAAACAGTGAAGTCAGAGTTTTCTTCTGTAAGAAACTTGTGAGCAAAGACCATTCTAAGTGGCACTGCAGATAATGAGATGTGAGAGCACAAGCCTGTGAACCTGGGTGAGTGCTGTAATAAAGCCAGGAATCTGAAGAGAAGCAGAACGTTTGAAAGCTGAGAAGCCCAGTGTGACTTCACTGCCTCCCCTGGTTTGAGCCTGTGACAAGGTCCCTGTCTCTCCTCTACACCACAATAAATAATCCTGTCTCCAGTACAAGTTACGACTTCAAAACCTCCGAGTTTAAATTCCAGGACCAAGGGTCTACAACTCTGTTTTAAACTAGATATCTATGATTCTATTTTAAACCAGATATCTAGAAATGTTTAATTTGTTTTTACTTTACAAGGTTGGAGCAGATGATCCTTGAGATCCCTTCCAAGCTGGTATTCTGTGTTTCTATATGACACTTTATTTTATCACTTGGGAATTTTTGACAGCTTGCAGCCCTAAACCTGAGGTTAAATGTACCAGCAAGATACAATGTCACATGACATGATTTTATGGTAGTGGAATGAAGATTAACTTGTTCCTTCTGCTTAAAAATAGACTGATGTTTGCAGTTCAGTTTCTTAAAAATATAGAGACTTTTTCTATTGCAGGTTTTAGTTTTTTCAGTCCCTCTCTGGCTTACTGGGCACTTTGTCCTCTAAATGTGACCCATGTGATTGGAGAAATAATGTATTTCATGGAGAAATATGCCTTGCATTAATTTTCTCTTTCATTGACACGTTCTGTTTGCTTTGCCTAAGTAACTACTGAGAGCAAAATGATTCCATTTTAAAGCTGTGAAAAATGTTATTGTTCCTTACAGGTGGTAAATATTCACCCTGCTATATATTTACAAATTTATTTATCTGGTGTTGGTTGGGAAGCTTCCTTTTAGGGAAAAAAAATCTCTTTTCAGAGTATTTAACATTTGTTCTCAGAGGTCGTGTTGTGCATATAAATATTTCTTTTCCTGGAAAAGTGTTTTAAAATTGAATCTCCCTTCAAAAAAGTCTCCTTTTCATTTGAACTGCAGCAGAACTGGGTCAGTATATCTTGGAATATATTGTGATTGACATTTCAAGGCAGGTAGAGGCTTAAAAAAAACCCAAACCCCAAAGAATTTAAGGGCTGAAATGGATTTAATTGCAATAGTTAAATAGGTGAAGGCACACTTTGCTAATTTTAGGTATTTTCCAAAAAGAACACCTGCAAAGTCACAATGAGGGGAACTTTAAAGTCTGTATTTTAAGTTCAGTCCCAGACAAAAAGAGCAAATGAATATTCACTGAAGTTATTTTCAGCAAACTAAATAAATAACTTGGAACTAGATTCAAGGTAATGATTTAGAAAAAAATATTTGGCATACAGCTTGCTAAAAACTCCTTGCTTGCTGCAATTTTTACTTTCATTTTTCAGTGTTTTAATGTCATCTTCTGAATAGCTCTTTAGATTTACGTTGGAATAAAGGATTAAAATGCTATTTTCAGGGTTGGTTTTTTTTCACAGCAGAAATTGATGAGGAACTTTCACTGGCTTCAACAACACTTCCAAACTAGGGGAAAAAGTCTTCTTAAAGGAGGTGCTATTGAGAGCTTGAGCAGAGAAAATGGCATTAAAACTGTGGAAAAAAAAGAGGAAGAACTTTCAAAATATTCTGCTTATCTGTGTAAAAATTCAGTACCACCTTGCATTCCTCAGGAGTAATTTCTGTGAAAACCAAGGAGCAGCTCTGTAAAGATTTTAGAAACAATACATCAGGTTTGGTGTAAGATCCCTGTGTGCTGTATGCTTCATAGACAGCTCAACTAGGAGAAATGGTTGCTGTCCAAAAGCAGATGTACTAAGACAAGTAGGAGTATTGGAATGGAAAAAGAGAAAAAATGGTGCCTCCAGGCTGGGCTTGTGCTGGTGAAGTAAATAGCTGAGACCTGAAACTCCTGTTCCTACAACAGTAGAGTCATAAAGTGGTTTGGGTTGGAAGGGACCTTTAAAAGTTATCTAGTCCCAAGTCCCCTGCAGGGAGCAGGGCCATCTGCAGCCAGAGCAGGGTGCTCAGAGCCCCGGCCACCTCCCCTGCAATGGGGACAGGGATGGGGCAGCCACCACCTCTCAGGGCAGCCTGGGCCAGGCTCTCCCCACCCTCAGCACCAACAACTTCTCCTGCTCTCCAGGCTCAGTCTCCCCATTTCCAGCCATCTCCCCTTGGTCCTGTGAACAGGCCCTGCTCAAAAGTCAAAATCTGTCCCCATCTTTCTGAAATGTCCCCTTTAAGAATTGAAAGGCTTCAGTAAAGGTCTCACTGGAGCTCTCTTCAGAATGAACACCCCCAACTCACAGAATCACAGAATTTCCCAAATTGGACAGGAATTCTAAGGTCATCTCGACCAATCATTAACCTACTCTGACAATACCTCAACTCAACCATTTCCCTAAGCACTATGTCTCCACAGCTCTTAAATACCTTCAAGGATGGGAGCTCAACCNTCAGCTGGCTATCAGTCAACACCCCCATGCTTATTCCTGTAACCCAGATACCTGCTTACCCTGATTCCAACTGCAAAACCCCCAAGCAGGTCAATTCTTGAGCAAGCCCTGGGAAGCGTGGACTTTTCAAAGATGTTTTTTGGTTGATGGGTGATCAGTGCAGAAGAGCATCTCCTCTACTTTGCCCTGAATAGAGAAGGAGAGACAATGGACATGAGAGATGCCATGGAGACCTCTTCTTAGTGCCTCTGCTCTGGCAAGGAGACACCATTTCATAGTAAGTGTTTAAAAAAGCCCCTATGTAGAGAGTGAATGCTCATACATTTTATTTTTTATGACAGGGAGCTTGGATGAACTAATTTGTTGTCATCAGAGATGCAAAATTAAAGGCTCCTGCTCTTTTCCTTTTGAAATGAGAATCTTAGTTGCTGAAACAAAAAAAAACCCAACATCCTAGCCCATAATTATGACTCCTCCAGCTTTGACAAGTCTGTTTTCCTCATGGACAGAAACCCCAGATGCCATTGCCAGGTAACTTTCACACAGTCATCAAAATAAAATACATTTTAGATTTTATAATTCTCACCAACTACTTTAACCAACGTAAATTCTTCTGCTCACTTCTCTGCCCATATTTATCAGGATTCCTTCCCAAGTTCACATCATTCACTCGAGTCGTGGTACTGAGAAGAAGAAATAAAAGATACTTCTCTGCTAAACTTTAGTCTATAAAATGTAGTCTGTGTGGATCAAATACTTGGCAAAATATTCTAGTTCCCCATAGAGCCTTGTTGAAAAGATCACCTGGATATATACATTTCATGGCTTTAGCAGCATTTGTTCTGTGATAATAATTCTCCTGCACAGAAGTGTTAAGAGCATTTCAAGCTCAGATCATGATGCTGGTTTTCAGAACGGGATACAATAAATAACTCCTTTCAAAGCTTTTGTCTTTGTTCCAGTCCTTCCCAATCAGCTGGGACAATAGCTGGACAAAGTAAATTTTTAAGTCTTCTTCTCTTAAGAGGCTGGAATTGTTTAGCTGCCATTTAGGTTTATTTATTTGGTGCCAGCTCATAGTTAAAGTTCTGTGAAACTTCTGTTTTTGCTCTTTACTTGACTCCTGAATTCTTCGTTTCTTGTCATACCTCCGTGGTTCTCCATGAGCTCCCTTTATACATCTTCAAGCTTCTTGGATTTCACCCATGCCCAGGAGCAACTTCTGGAGGCTGCTGCACAGTCTGGGGTAGCAGGGTTGGTCTTTATCTCTCTCTTTAAAGAGCTGAGACCTGGTGATTTAAATGTGCAGTGATTTGAACTTCACTGGTGTTAACTTTACACCTTCAACAGCTCCCACCATGTCAAGTTTGTGGTTCAGAGGCTTGTGATAGGTTAAGCCAAATGCCAGTTCCTACGTGGCTTGGAAATGAGACAAGTCCAGGTGAAACCAGTAAATTCTGGCCTTTCTCAGCTCTATTACAATTGTGTCACTGTTCCTGAGTGTAAGAGGCTCTTTGGTATTTTATGGAGAGACTTATTGCTCATAGAATCCTTTTGACTGGAAGTAACCTTTAAGATCATCAAGTCCAACTGTTCAAACAGCACTGCCAAGTTCTCCCAGCTCTTTCCAAAGACTTGCTCTGGCTGTTCTTGTTTGTATGAAGGATCATTAAAATTTCAGGGGTGAATGCTGCCCCTGGCCTAGTGGAAGTGGAGTTCTAGGACCACACTGGATGGAAGGGACCTCCTGATGTTAGTTCAACATCCTGCACTTAGAGCAGGTTGCTCAGGGCTTTGACTGTTGGAAAACAAGACAGGTCCCATTGGCCTTCTGAACCCTGCAGCAGCATTTGTCCAGATCTATGATAAAGTTATCCTTTAAAGGTTTTGGTTCTTTTGGGTTCTTCTTTTTGGAGTTTATCTCTCCCATGTTTCACCTTCTGTCTGTTGCCTCTTGTCATTTTAGTTCACACCTATAACAAGGGTCTGGTTTCATCTTCCCTACACCCTCCATTAGGTGGACAGCACCAGGACTGACTCTTCACCTTCTCTTCCAAATGTGGAATCACACATTTTGCAAGGCAAAGGGTCACTCTTAATGCAGTTTGAAAGACATTCTGGATGTTTGGTGATTAATGGATGATTGTAAACTCCATGTCCAAGTGCTGTTTTCTTTTCTAGTGCACATCTTGCCTGGCTACAGTGTTTGTCTCCAGAAGCAATGCATACAAAGGCTGTGACTGCACTCATGTATTTTGCAAATGCAGAATATCTCAAATGAATATTTGCTTTTGGAAACTGAAGTTATGGAAATATTGTAAAATAAACATAAAGCAAATGAAAAGGAGGAAAAAAATTTTAAAATATATAGGAATATGTGGGGTTTGGTTTTTTTAACTGACAGGATCTGAAATGAGCTTTCAGATGTTAAATACCATATTGTCTTCTTATTACTTTTCTTTTTATTCTTTTACCTTGGTTATTAGAAGAACAAATGATGGTGGAATTTAGAGGATGAACAGTGAGGATCAGGAGATTGAAAGTAATATTTGCAAGTCCTTAAAGATGAAGGCAGCAGAAAGCCAAATGCTTTCCAAAAAGGGACATTTCATGGAGTGATTTATCTGAGATGGCATCGCCATTTGTTGTACAATTTCGGTCCTGTTGCTATGGGAACCAATTTTACTGTTGCAGTGATTGTTAATCAGGATTTGTAGTTATACCATTTTTACCACAAGGCCTTATATCCTCACAGATTAAATCATGGCTCTCATTGACAGAGGTGTACATCAAACGTTATTGCCAGAAATAAAATCTGACCAACCTTCCTCTCATTTTTTCTCACCGTTACCACAATCAGAGAGCTGAAGCTGAAGTTAACTTTTACAGGAACTCAAGGATTCTGCTTCACTTACATTTGTCATGCTCGTACGATGCCAGGAAAAGAGGAAAAAAATAAAAGGGGAAAAAAAAGGGGGAAAAAAGGGAAGCTTCTGTATAATACTTGTATTTTTCATTTAAGTGGAAATGAATTGAATACTCTGGAGATACATTTTATACATATTAAGCATCTCTTAAAGCAGACTTAAAGCTTAAGGTCATCTAAAGTGAAGAACTTTTCTGCTTGTATTCTGAAAAGACAGAGATGTTCGTATTTATGGAGGGAAGATGCAACACTCAAATTTAGATACGTTAGCAGTGTAAATATTCTGTAGCTTTTCAGCCTTCCCTCTAATTTTACAACTGTCCCTGCAAAGAGGGTGTTGGCAGGAATGGGGACAAAAGGGCTGATGCAGTGGGAGTTGTATGAGCCTTTGCTTCAGAGGATGCCAGGGTCAAAGAGCGTGACTCCCGTGGGCCTGGCCCTGGCCACTTCTCTGTTAGGTGAATAGAAATGGGAAGAAGAATTCTTTGTCTCCAAATTTACTCTCTCAGTGACCTAAGAGTTAGGCTGGACACCCAAAACTTAAAGTAACAGAGAGATGCATTTCTGCTTGGTTTCTTTGATGCAACTCCCTAGGTTTTTTTACTACCAGAAAAAAAAATCATTTAAATTCTGAAGAAAACCACTGGCAAACTGAAAACTGATGCAATGGTGCACTCCAAATTCACAGCAAACCTGAAAACCAGATGAGAGTGATTAAGTTGCCCTTTCATCTCGGCAGGTGTTTTATGCTGAAGCATATTGATGACCAATGTTGTTCATTGCTCACCAGAGATCACTTTAATGGAATCATTCAACAAAATTCTTACCTGGGAGTCCAAAGCTACTGGCCACTGATGGCAGAGCTCCAGTTCCTCACTCCTTTAACTTGCCCAATAAAAAGTTGTCAGCACACAACTTGGGATGGAACCTGAGATGAAATGACGTGGATTTTGAGGACAGATTGGGCTGGGGATTATTTTCTTGTCTCCTCAATTACTTAAGTGGCATTTTGGCCGAATTTCTGAAGTGCCCTAACCAGAACGATGCCAAATTGCCAGCACTGTTCCCAGATTTCTGTAGATCTGCTAATATGTTACTCAGTGTGAACCAGCCAGGTAGAGCTTTATGTGGTATTTCACACAGCTCCTCCGATCGCTGCCTTTTCCCCACTGAACTCAATTCACAGCTTCTCTAATTTCACGTCAGCCCCGTTGAGCCAGGAACATCTCTGTAACAGTTTTGTTTTCACTTCATTGTATTCCAAGTACACTGAGGGATGCAATATCAAAATATCAGCAAGGTGCTAGTCACATTTTTCTTTCTTTTTAGTGTTGGTTTTTTTTTTTTATCCCTTCCCTGATTTTCATTCTCCCTCCTTTCTCCCTTTTCACGTTCGCTGCTGCCGATACCCAACCCCCACTATAATTCTGATTGGCTAAATTAATTCTGCAGCATCCTGCTGTGAATAATTATGTTCATCCAGAGTGGAGCTGGATGCCTTTCTCTCCCCCTTCTCCTCCTTGCCTAAATTATAATGTGACAATTGAAGCTCACAGCTGGCTCATCAGAGGTGGCCAGTTTGGGAATTGGCACATCTGAATGTGCCTCTCCGTTAACTCTCTGCCTTGATTGCTTAAGACAAGACATATGTAAACCCCATGATTATTACCATTTTGTGCATTTCACAAAGATACTGCTTTAAACGGCAAAGCTGTTGTGTTTGGTGGGGGAGGGGAAATTACAGGAATTTTTCTCTTCCCCTCCCCACCGTTCCCTCCAACAATAAATAGCTGTCAGACTTATGTCAAGAATGAAATTATAGGAGCACATGAGGCCTTGATTACATTGTTTAGGATAGATTGCTATTAGCATACTGAAATGAAGTCTAATTTTTCAGTGCTTCAGCTCAGTCAAGAAGCAAGTGACACAGGAGGGGGAAGGGATATCAGCTACCAGAAATGAATGATGTAATTCCGTGCGCCCATTCCGTGGCCTCTTCCAGTTATCAGTGGTTAAAAACAAACGGCGAAAGAAAGAAATATTTTCTGCTGACATGTAGTATTTGTTGGGAGGTGAGGCAAAGCTGGCTTATTACTGAACAAAACATTCCAGTTAGGTGTCATTGGCAACTTATTAAAGACATCTCAGAACCAAATGGGTGTATATTTAATCCATCCTCACGTAGCTTCGAGTTCACTCGGTCCTTTTGAATTTTGGAGTTGAAAAGACACCAGATTGGGGTTTTTTTTAGGAGTTGTTTGCATAATTCATAGCACATTGCCCGTTCTGGCTGCTGTTCATCCTCTGCTGATCCATACTTATTATCAGATCGTGTGTAGGGCGAGTGCTCCTGGTGTGGTTTTGTTGTTTACAGTTTCTGGTGATGTGCACACGTTGCTGGCTTAGTTTGAAAATCTTCTCCCTGTGTATTTTACGAGTGTCCTAACCTTTAAATGTTTTAATATCCGTGGCTTCTAAGGTGGAAGTTTTATTAGTCACACAGCCATTGTTTTAACTACCTCTGGTTCAGCGAGGTGGAAATAAATAAAAATTGGTTTGAGTCATCCCTGAAACCATCGACCTGGAGTTTGGAAAGGGTCAAGATTGATTTGGGTTTACTGGGATGATGGAAAGCAGCAAGAAGAGAGCAGGAGCTGTGCATGATGATACATAAAAATTCTACTTTCGTGAGCTTGAGGCGGCCGTCTGAGCGAGACGCACGAGACATCCAAATCAAGCATTTAGAATGGATTTGTGCCACAGCATTGTGAACTTGCTAGATGGTACACACCACGCCGAGAGTTCCTCTTGAAAAAGCAGACAGTTTATCTTTCTAATTTGAAATGCTCAACACTTTATTATGATTTCAAATAATAGAACAGCATCATCCGCAGAGGGACGTGGGAATTATGAGGAACTTTGTCTGAAATACCCCTAAAATGAAACAAAATATCTTTAAAAGGCAGTTTGAGATCTGCTGTTTTGGAGACCTCTTCTTGTTCAGAAACCCCCTTGGTTTGCTTGGTTGGAAAGTTGGGAGTCTCTTTGTTCAGTGGTACATGAATCCTGTGGAGCTCACTGGCCAAGGCTACTGTGAGTGCCAGGAGTTTATCAGCACTCAGAAGGTGTTTAGAGAAATTCAGAGAAGCAAAGTCCTGCAAATACTGATACCTTTAGTACAAATAACTGTAAATGAGAGAATCTACAAGGAAAGGCTTAGAGAATGTACGTCTGGAGTGATCCATGATCAGCCAGCTCACTCCCTTCCAAGTCTCAGTCTAGACTGAGTGCTGGGGTAAGGAAGGAGACATGAACCTTAAGGTGAATCTCCTCATGACCTGGAATGATGAACACACAGAAAGCCCTTGGTGGTCAGATGAATCAATCCAACCTTGTGGTGTCCCACTAGAAACATCCAGCATTGGGCAGTATTTATTTTGCAGGTTCTAAGCTGTCTTGGCCTAGGATATGACTGTGAAGCCAAAGGCTGAAAATTTACTGTGATGGTTTTGAGGAACATTTCACATGGTTTTGAGGTACAACTCATAGCCTGGTAATTACTTCTGTACTGGCTTCAACGTAGGATCCATGGGGAAAGTGGAAATAAAGCATCAGGGTTTGGTTCTCCTTCTTCTCTCTCTTCTTTTGGAAAAGGACAGATTCGCAGTGGAAACCAATTTCTGATTTTAAATGGCAAGAAGAGCTCAGATAAAAAGTAGAGAGAAAACCATATAGTAGGTATTTAAAAAAATATTTAAGTATAATTTAGAGAATCCTAATCCAATGAACAAAGACTCTTAATAATTCTAAATAACATTTCCAAATTCTAAAAATCTAAAAATATTTATGCAAGGGCTACGTGCTATTTCTTGCTGAGCCACATTTTTTATGGACTAGTTCTACTGAGCTCTTTGAAACTGAAGTCCTTCTCAACAACAGCAAGGCAGCCACATCAGCCGTGCCAAAACTGCTGGTAGTGTTGCTGTGGATGACAGTAGGTGTTGAATGTTGCTCTGTTTGAATTAAGATCCCAGAAACTAATATGAAAAAACCAAACCCAAACAACAAAATACAATTTGGAATTGGTGAGGGGGGTAGTTTTCTTGTCTGTAGTGTGGGAGTTTTTAATTGTGTTGATGGGAATGTGTTGTAAATATTTCCTTTGAGTACTTTGTAAAATCACCAAGTCCCAGCATGGTAGGGTTTGGAAGGAATCGCTGGAGATATCTGGTCCAACCCTCCTGCTAGAGGAGGGTTGCCCAGGATTATCCAGGTGGATTTGGAATCTCTCCAGACAAGGAGACTCCACAGCCTCTCTGGGCAGCCTGGCACAGCCTCCCACACCCTCACACCAAGGAACCTGCTCCTCCTGCTCAGGAGGAACCTCCTGGCTTCCAGTTTGTGCCTGTTGCCCCTTGGACTCCTTCCAAGTCACTGGAGTAACAAGTTTAAGAGAAGTTATTGGGAGGAATAGATCCGTTAGACACTTCAAGTGCTTTGCAAAAGAAATGAAAGAATTCCACCTCCTGTTAGTAGCTGCCATGACTTAATAGGAGCAGATAACGATGCGCTAAGACAGTTGGAGGGAAAATTGTTTTTCCCAAGAAATGTGACTTTCAGACATAATTAAGCCAGCATTCACACACTTGTGGCAATACTATTGATTAGCTAATCAATGATCACTAAATACACACCTCAAAATGACACAGTTTAAACCACATTACACTAAACCACCGGAAACAAACCAGTTGAAGTGCTTTAAACGCGTCCAGCTAATCAGGAATTTCACACATGCTAATTGTGACCAAAATTGCAATTAATGTGTTGATACATTCCATCATCTCCAAGAATGTAGACATAGGTGAAGTAATAATGTTCATCATGATCACAGTGAGTGATTTCAGAAACACAGTGGCAAGAAATGATGGTCATTTTTCCCCATTTGTCAACATCTTGTTGTTACAGATGGACTTCATCTCTTGATGTGTCTATATATGCAATGCCTGGCTTAATGTCTCCCAGTTCTAAAGTGGCCTCAAGGTGCTAGTGCCAAATCCATCTGGTTTTATATGATGTTGCTTTTATCATCTTCATTTAGAAGGCACGACTGACCATTTTAATGCCTTATGAAAGGTCAGCGTTGGAGAGAATTAGGTGGTGGGTTGTAAATGGCTGACTACACAATAAACATGTTTGTCTGCAGGATCTCAGAGTTCAGCAAGATTTGTGTGCTGAAGTATTACTTGGAGAGTGCTAACAAAGTGTAGTTTTCTCTTTGGAAAATGATTAGATAATAATTTTGAGGAACCTGGTTTAGCAGGAGGTGACCCTGCCCATGGTAGATCTTTAAGGTCCCTTCCAACCCAAGCTATTCTATGATTCTGTGATAATAAAAAGAATTTGTATCACTATCCCTCTTGTTGCATTCCTTTTGTTTTCCCTGTAAACTACAGTGAATATCTTGAAATACTTAAGAGATGTTAAGAATCACAGAATCAAGGAAGAGTATGGATTGGAAGGCATCTCTGGAGGCCATCTAGCCCAACCCCCCCTGCTAAAGCAGGGTCACCTAAGACAGGTAAAGAACACAGCTCTCAAAATGAAATGGAAATTGGACAATTTACAGATCTCTGTCTGAAGTGATGAAAATGAAAATGAAGATTAACAGCATAAGATCAACTTGCTCCGTACAGGAATAGATGGGAAATAAGTGGGAGAAGAATTGCCAAAGATCTGAACAGCAGCTGAGAGATAAAAATGTGCACTTTAGGGATTAGGTTCATTTAAAGTTTAATACACCTGAATTTAGGTATCTTCAACTGCAGGAGTGGTCTAAGTTCTCGTGATAGTCACTGTTGCTAATCATGTACACAAGAGGAAGAAGAGGACAAGAGGAAATGGCCAAAGGTTGCGCCAGGGGAAGTTCAGATATCAGGAAGAATTTCTTTACTGAAAGAGTAGTTAAGCATTGGAACAGGCTGCTCAGGGAAGCGGTGGAGTCACCATCCCTGGAGGGGTTCAGAAAACAGGAAGATGGCTCTGGGACATGGTCATGGAGGTGATGGGTAGGTTGGACTTGATGATCTGGGAGGTCTTTTCTGATCTTAACAATTCTATGATTCGATGAAATACTACTCTAACCTCTCCTGCATGAGCTGGAGCTGCTCACTTCTGTTTCTGCTGGTATCCTGTAAGCATCACCAGATGCTCAGCCTGCCACTTACCTTTGCTTTACACCCTGGAGGCTGAAGAACCCATTTGATTACTTGGAAACTTTGGTCACATAGTGAGAACCATGTTAAAAACCCCAGTTATAAATATAGTCCTAGAGAAAGGAAAGTCTTAGTAAAGAGAGTTTATGGAAAGAGGTGCTCAAGAGTTTATTCATGACACAGCCATTTCTGGGAGCCAGCTACAAGCTACCCAGAGCAGTCCAACAGTTTCTATTCCTATAAAGCATATAAAGAGAATTCCTTCTGTACCAGTCAGAAAGTGTCTGAGATCCCTGGCAAATAGATAGGTATATTTTTTTTACAGTGCTGTCCTTTTTAACAGCAGCATCTCCAATAGTAACAAAACCCAGTGGAAAAAACCTTCCATGTGAGCTGAACTATCCAAGGCTCTGACTCGGAAGGAGACAGGTTGTGAACAGTGATCTGTGTCCTGCACCTTTCAGTGCTCTCACAAACAGTGAGGTCTTATTTTGTACGTCCATATTTATGTCTAAATAAATATAAAATACATATACAGGATAGTCCAGATCATTTGGGGAGACACTGGGTGAGGCACTCTGTGGTACTTGTAGCAAGCTGGTAGTTTTCATGTATTGTTGAGCATATACTTTTGGAGAAGACTTCCAACCTGTGGGTAGAGAAAGCAGCATCCTTTCCTTTGGGTTTATTACATTTTTGGACAAGGGTGACGTTCTGTGTAGAACTATGGAAAGGTGGAAGTGTCTACTGAGGAAATGGATCTCTGAAAACTAACAGGTAGAGTCATGGAATTATTTGGGTTGGAGGAGACCTTTAAAATCATCAAGTGCAACTGTTGGCCCAGCACTGAGGAAGGAAAAGAAGGTAGGAAGGATGGAAGGAAAGGATGGAAGGACAGAAGGAAAGGAATGAAGGAAAAGAAGGAAAAGGTGGGAAGGAAGGAAGTGAAGAAAGGACAGGACAGGACAGGAAAGGAAAGGAAAGGAGGAAGGAGAAGGAAAAGAAAGAAAAATGGTGCACTCCTGTAACTGGAGAGAATAGATAAAGATAAATAAATATTTAGGATAAATATCATTAGAGAAGGATTTCAGCCATGGATTTCTGAAGTTCAATTCCAAAGTCTGACATCATTTTCCCAAAGTTGTAAATGTCTAATCCCACCAGTGCTCCAAGTAAATAGAAATCAGTCATCTCAATCAAGTGTGCGGGGTTAAAGTAAAATCTTGTTTGACTCCCTTCTCTTTTTGGGAAAATAACGTGCAATTCCGACGGGTGCGTTGTTCTCTTGGCACTGCAGCCAGCTCTTCCAGAGAGCTCGTGAAAAAGAGAGGCTGCAATCACTACAGTTTCCTCAAAAGTGTTCCATGCTGCATGCAAATCATGCAGTAAATTCCCAAGTTTTGCGAGCGGAGACGCTCAGTGGGATTTAGCCAGATGGACAACTCTGGGTTTCCTGGGTTTCACTTCGCAGGTTTCCGACTGCTAATTTTACAGTGGCACAGAGGTCATCCACGTGTATGGAATCTTCCACAAGGGCAGAGAAAATGTGTTACAAGAAGCAGAATCTACAATATCTCCTTGAGCAGATCCCAAACTTTCAAGGTCTTTTCGATTTTTATTTTTATTTCTCTCCTTACGAACGATGCATTTGGATTTTTAAAGGAGCAGTGCAGCTTGTTTCCTAGAAAATAATGTTAAAGCAGGGGTCAAACTATCACATTAATTACCTGGAGGTCATTTGGAGAAAATTACTATCAAATGTGTTGAAAAAGGTTTTATATTCTCACAGAAATTATGATGGGCTGTTTCTATGGAAACGGCAACAGTAGCTCATAAAAGCTCTTTCATGGAGGTTTACAAAAGCTTAATATCCTGAAGTCCAGCAAGATCCACGGGAAAACCACACGCATAAGGCTCATTTCATTGCTGCTGCACCTCTTTGCTTTCAGCCAGAGTTACACCAGGCATGAATTGAGTCCCTGCCATTGAAGTTTCCTAAGACACAGGGATAAATATTACAGGATAACATTTGACTCACGAGCACTGAATCTCTCTCTTCTGTTAGACACACGGGCACTGTCGGACTGCAAATCTTGGAGGAACAAAATTAGTCCCAATTGAATATTATTTCATTATATAGAACATTTGGCCTGGGATTTTCATTTTCTAGTTCCATATTCCATTAACGTGTCCTTTTCTGGTGGGTTCAGTCTGGAGTATTCTCTCTTTTTCACGAGCTCTCTGGAAGTGCTGGCTGCAGTGCCAAGAGAACAATGTACCCGTTGGAATTGCACGTTATTTTCCCAAAAAGAGAAGGGAGTCAAACAAGATTTTACTTTAACCCCACATACTTGATTGAGATGACTGATTTCTATTTACTTTGAGCACTGGTGGGATTAGACATTGGGAAAATGCTCTTTGGTTCAGTTAGGGATCTTAGGAATGGTTCCAAATCTCTGCAGGGTGGGGAGCAAGGAGAAGGGGCCAGGCTCTTGTCAGTGCTGCCCTGGGACAGGATGAGGGGCAATGGTCACAAACTGGAACCCAGGGAGTTCCACCTCAACATGAGGAGAAACTTCTCCACTGTGAGAGTGACAGAGCCTGGCCCAGGCTGCCCAGAGAGGCTGTGGAGTCTCCTGCTCTGGAAACTTTCCAGCCCCCCCTGGCTCTGTCCCTGTGTGGGCTGCCCTGGGGGACCCTGCTCTGGCAGGGGGCTTGGACTTGATGATCTCCAGAGGTTCCCCATCCATTCTCTGATTCTGCTCTTTTACACACACTCAGCTTTATGAGAATAGCAATACTGACACCAACGTATAATGATAAGAAAATAAGCTCTTGAAATGCTTTACTGACCTAGAGCCAGACCACCCAGCTCCCAGCAAGAACGTGCCCAATATCAACGATTAATACTAATAAAAAATTAGTAGTTAGTCCGCAGTCCAGGGAGGTACAGGTTTGCTGATGGTATCTGTGAGCTACGTGAGTGCTGTTGACTGGAAGCATCTACTCGGAAATGTTAAATAATCATCTTGGGTGAATTGAGTTCGTTTTGATTCCAGCTACCAAGTCAGTTAAAAGAACATGGGAGAGGTTACTGATGCCTGTATAAAGCATTTTAAGTGATCAGTTCCCAAAGGGAGCATGACTAAATCTGTAGCTATTCAGTCATTACTTATGGTTAATTCTGCTCACCATTTGGAAGTCATTTGAGAAACCAAGTGGTGAAGGCATACAGTCAAAAGTCAGTAGAAATAGTATCATGGTTTTATTGGTTTTACCTTTGAATAGGTTCATTGAAGAGCTGGAGCATGGCCAGAGAAGGCCAGCAGAGCTGGGGAAGGGTCTAGAGCACAAGTCTGGTAAGGAGCAGATGAGGGACCTGGGGTGGTTGAGCCTGAAGAAAAGGAGGCTCAGGGGAGCCCTTCTGGCTCTGCCAGCTCCTGACAGGAGGCTGGAGCCAGGGGGGTCGAGGTCTTCTCCCATGTCACAAGAGATAGGACAAGAGGAACCTGCCTCAGAGGGAGGAAAGCCTCGTGAATGTGGTGCTGAGGGCCAGGGGTCAGTGGTGCTCTGGCAGCGCTGGGTTAACGGTCGGATTTTGATGATCTTAGAGGTCTTTTCCAACCAGCAGGATTCTATGATTCTAATACAGTAGGATTAAATTGAAGTCCATGACTAAAACCCCACTATCCTCAGTAAGGATGTGCTTTTTAATCATCAGCTAAAGACTTTTTATTTTTTCCATCTCACAAATTAAAATAAAACATTATCCATAACCACTCAGTAAACATCAAGAAGCTCCATACGTAATAATCATCTAAAAAGTTTTGTCATGGAGACCATGTTCCTGCTACAGCCTTTTCCTTTTGAGGGTCCTTTTGAGGACCACCAGAATTTGAGCTTGCACCAGATAACCTTTAAAAGTCTCTTCCAATCCAAAACATTCTGTGATAATTTTGATTTCTATTGCACAGGTTCACTTCAAGTAACCTTTCCATGGGTCTGTATCTGTAACCTGTCAGTCACAAGACAGCCACAGGCACAGAATTAGTAATTCTTAAGATTCTCTAACCTGTTTTCAGTGCAGTCTTTGAGGTTATGTCAGTATTGGGATAAATACCTTGATTAATTCAGTGCATGAAAGAAAATACTTGTAATAAGGTAAATACAGAGTTAACAAAAGTAGATCTTTTGTCAAGGAAACTCTTAATTAAACATCAGTAGAGAATGTGTGATATTACTTTACTTACAAATGCCTGATTTCTAAGAACTATTTGTCTCTTAGGTACGTTCACTCTCCAAGGAGAAAGACAAACAGTGAGCAAGGTCCTTTAAATCTTAGTAACTCGCTTCAGAATTTGCCTGTCCAACACTCATATCATTTCATTCCTGGGAGCATTGCCTCATTAATCTGTGGTTCTTCTTGGCTGTTTTGTTGTTTCCTTTGTGCAGAAATCATCCAATAAATTTTCATCGGCCTTGATGTATTTTCTTCATTAGATGCTTGGGATGATGAGTCCCCAGGCAGGCCTTAATTTGATTTACAGTGTGCAAAGAATTGAACCTTTTTACAAATTAAAACCAAAATGAAACAAACCATAACACAACAACCTTCACTCAAGCTCTGGGAAGTGCTACCATTTGTTCTTTTCCTTTTGATAAATAATGGAAAGAAGCTGCCACGATGTCAGAACAAACTATTATCAGAAAGTTATTTCTACAACGATTTGCCCTGACTAATGCAAGAGTTTTCATCAGCTTAAACCTGAAACTTGGCTATCTTCTTTACGTTAGGAGTTTCAGTTGTTTAAAACCTTCCAAGTTAGATGGGTGAGATGGGTTTCTCCAGGATTTCACATAAGATATTACCAGATCTGAGCGAATTAAGTGCAAATTACGCGTGCCAGTTGTAGCTGGTAATAAAGTCACCACTTTGGCTTGGTTCTTAGTCCTGGTTGTCCCCCACCATTTCATTTCAGCTGGTCCCCTACCAGGTTATTACACTGAGTAAAACCGTGTGCATTGCCTATGTAAGGATCTGGAAACATCTCCAACTTCCACTGTCTAACTTTGCTAATATTGGCTTTTAAAAGCAAGCCCACACTTTGTGTTGATAGACGTGAGGTAGAAGGGGTGCAGGTTCAGGAGAATCTACACGTGCTTAAGAAAGCCAAATGAAATAATTGCTGATGTTATTAGATGAGCATCCACCACTTCAGAGGCAGAACAAACTGATAGTGGATTTTGCCAGTTTTTTGTTTGACTGTAGAGAGCGACGAGCTTTGAGGCTTCTGCTTTAAATTCCAGCTCGAGAAGGCCAAAGAAAGAGATGTTACACTGAGGAAACCAAGTCCTAGTTCAAAACAGAGAGGCAACTGGAACCCTTTAATTAAAAGATTGCAAAGATTTCTATTTTAACCATGGGTAGAACATTCCTGTATTGTCTTAGAATTGTGGCTGAATTAAAGTTATCTGGAATTGATAAGAATTGAACAGATATAGACATTGGGATGGGAAAATTTTCTTCTAGCAACACAAGTCTGGCAATATGACAGGCAACATGAAACAAATCTCCTGTGAGCAACGGGCAAGCTTCATTCTAAGTGTACAAGCACTGCAGCTGACCTGCTGAGTTTCTAATTGAAAAAATCCTGGTCATTGTTTTCACATTTTCCTCATAATGAACGACTCTGATTTCTCAGAGTGATTTCTAATGTTTTGTTACTCAATCCTAGATTGAGGTTTGCTCAGCAAAATTAATTTTTGTAAACTCTTACCCCTGTGGTGCACCTTTTCCTGGTAGATTGGAGAGTTGAGTAGGATCTTTTTGTCTGATTAATTGGCAGTCGTGTGCAACCCCAGTTGGTGAGCGCATTTCTGCCGAGTAAGTGCTGCTTAAGCAGAAAGAGAAGTTCTCTGGGTTATCATCTTGCTCAGATCTCAGCCTGGCTTTTCCCAGGAATATGTTTTGATGTCAGCTCTGTCTAATACCCAGTGCCCACACGCACACCAGCTAATGAGAGTGACTCTGACCCCCATGAGCCTGTTTGTTCTTCTGTGTCCTTCACCCAGCTGAGAACCTCCCCATTAACATGTGCTACACGTAATAAAATAATGCAGGAGCAGTACCTATTGTGGCCATATTTCTTCATCCCTAATTACTGTCTTGAGATTTAGAATGATATAAACAGGTTTAGCTTGAGTCTCTTTTGTACATCCCGTGTTTGTGCTTTGTAATGAACTGGGAGCAGTGGCTTGGTTCAGTTCACGCGTGCGAGCTTTTGGATTTCCATTCTTGAGTCGTTTGTATCTTGGAGGTCTCACCCTTTGCTTTTCAGGGCTTTTGTTTTGCACCCTTCTGAAATATTATCCCCCACTTAAAAGTGTTCAACTGGGTAGAGTTTGCCTTTCCCAGTTCAGGACAAATAAAAGAGCTGGTGCCACACCTTGTGAATCTGACTTTAAGGTGTTTGGAGTTCACGATGGCAACTACTGTGACTTCTTCTTAAGTCACTTCATTCCCCTGTATTCATTTTTTTTCCTTGTCAAGAACTAGCACTAATTCAAATTATATCTCTTTCCGTTGCTGATTAAGTCATTAACATTTAATACTGATTTGAACATCAAAACCACTAATCAAGCACAAATATTAATGGCTCTGTTTTGTAGCTTTTCCTCTGACCTGGGCTGCGAGCGCTGCGGATCTGTCATGGCCCACGAGTTCTCAGGGCACAAACTATTCCTGGTGCAGCAGCTTTGCTGGTGAGCGTGAGGAAAGGTTGGAGGGGATTATTTTTCCCTATCTCTTTTTGTTCCCCCAAGTGATTCCTTGCTGGTGGCAACGTCATTTATTTATGATAATGTGAGTCCTGTCTGTCACCAGTACGGGTGTTTACTTCTTGATCTGTCCACGCTTTTCCCTCCTTGCTCAGCAGTCCTAACTCTACCTGGGGACTTCTCCTTGGGAAGAAGGACACAGCAGAGTGAGATCTTTGCTGGGGCTTTAATTTGGCACCGGGCCACTTGCCCAAATTCTGGATTAACCCTGAAGAGCAATGATCTGCAGCAGTTTAACTTCAGGATTCTGGCCACTTGCTATGTCTTCCATCTGTCAGCCTCTTCTTTTTGGAGGTTATATGCCCATATCCTAGTCTCTTAGAAAGGACTGCTATAGCTGAAGAGGATGAGTAAGAGTTTACCAGTTGATCTCCATTTTCTCTTGCATGAAGAGAGCTTATTCAGCACTCAGCTGAATGTGCTGGAGGTGATAAGCAAACAATCCACTGACTTTTTATATTNTCCATCATTAAATGCTTTGAAGCAGAGAAGGAAAATTCTGTTGCTACTTTCTCTCTGTGGCCCACAGCAAGAACTTCACCTGCTCTAGATAAGTGTGTTAGACNTAAAAATCCCCAACCAAATAAACAGAAAAGAATCCAAAACACTTGGAGGCTTCTGAGAATGCCTTGCATTGCTTTTGAGCTACTCTTTTGGCTGATAGCTCAAGTGATGGCCCTGAAGGAAGCTTCTTAGAACCTTTATATGCCTGTGGTGATGGTGATGCAGGATTAGTAAAGAGAGAGATTAAAGGAGCAAGTATTTCTGAGAACAGTTCCCAACCCAAGTATTGCCTGTCACGTTCCATAATTTATCAACAAGCTGACAGCCTATTTCAGATTTGGAAGCCTCTCAGAATTTTAAAATAAATCAAGTCACCCTTCTCAGTTTTAGTAGTAGTTTGCCTCTTATCTTTGCTCTACTGTTTGTGGAGTAGAGTAAGGGGAACGTGGTATAATCTAGCTCTAAATTAAATGGCTTGGCATTTTTCCAGCACCTACTTTTTCATGCCACCATGAACTGTGTCAAGATCCTTTTTCCTCTCAGTTGACTGTAATAAAAATGTTCTTTTTGTCATTATTGATCCCTTCTTATTAGTGTCTGAAAGTGCCAGATTTGAAAGTGCCTCTTTCTTAGTCCAACTTTGCTGCCAATGTACAAAAGTTTCCTTCTCCAAAACTATATTTTCTTACATTTCTCTTACTTTTTAACCTATTACTTTTAGTGAAATTCATACAGCATGCTTGGTTGGGGTGAAGAGAGAGGAGGGAACAACACAGGGTTCACATAATCTCTCTTCACATTCATCTCTCCTCTTTTTACTCTTAACTTGTTGAACTGTGGAGAAGCTGTCAGTCAAACTTTCAGGCCCCACCCCCCTTTTTTATGTGTTTTTTTTATTGTGTTATTGGTGACTAACTTATCCCCAGCTCACTTACTACCTCAGGCATTCCCCTGGTGAGCTCCAGTCCAGAACCTTTCATTAATATTATTATTAATATTAATTTTTCCTTAGATAATTCCCTAATAGCTCCACAAGAGATGAGACATAAGATTTTGTAGCAAGTTTGTCAGAACAGGATCTTTGTCCTTTTTAGCAGTTTCCTATTCATTTCTCAGAGATTGCAGTTGATGGGAAGAACTTTTCAAGAGTTGTGTTTGCAGGGAGCATCTTCCATGGGACAGTCGTTTAGAAAGGACCCTTGGCCAAAGGTCTCAACCACTTCTGTGAGTTTACTTTTCAGCCAAGCTCTGCTTGCAGCTTTGAGGATAAAACCCAACATTTAAAGCAGCAAACTGAGGCAAAAAGCAGGATTTTTTTCTGCTTTCTAGTGGGGAAATAAAAAGAAAAATAAGAAGAGAAATATACAGAAATAATTCTTCAGTCTTATTGTCCCACTGGCTACCAAGCCTATTTATCCATTGGCTCAGCTAGACAACATTTTGGATGCAGATTTATGGCTGGATTTTTATCAGTAGATAAAACAGATGCACACCTATATTCTTACATAGTTACATAGGTGTTTATATAAAGCAAAATGAAACTTGAAATCCTTCAAGAGTCTGAACATTCTTCTGTGGCCTGAATATTGCTTTGTGATGACTTCATACAGGTCTGCAAAAAGCCACATCACAGAGACTTTCACAACTCAGTTCTGTGCTGAGTCTTCTGCCAGTGTTTTTAACTAGAGGTGACAAAATGATTTCCATTTCCAAATGGTCAATATCCATCTTTGCTTTTGAAGTGGAGGGGGAACAGTTTGATGTTCCACCCTGGCTTTAGGATAAAAAGTGTCTAAGCCAAACTTGTGCTCTAGGCTGGTTGTGAAGTCAGTGCAGTTGGCTGCCAAATGGCATTTCTAGATTCCATCATTAAATGCTTTGAAGCTGAGAAGGAAAATTATGTTGCTACTTTCTCTCTGTGGTCCACAGCAAGAACTTCATCTGCTCTAGATAAGTGTGTTAGATTAGACAAATCCCACAGTTAAAATTTACTGATTTTTTGCTTTCTTGGAATTTAATCAGTTGATGGTCTAGATTTTTTGATTTTTTTTTTCCTAAACAAGCAAAACTATCCCTGTCCTTATGCCACTGATATCTCAGCAGGTGTCAACTTTTTCTGTGTGTAATTAAACCAAGTTTTACTCCTGATCTTGAACACATAGGATAATATTTTCCTGATTCACTGCAGTTTCAAAAAGCTGTCATTTAAAAGACTTTGCACGCCACTTTCTGCACAAAATATAACAAGGAAAGGGCTTTAATTGCATTTTACTCTTCAGTCCACTGTCCAATAATTTGATATAATTGTTTATTAGAGATTATTGCAACCTCTACTACAATAATTAAAAGTTGCAAAGCAATAAAAAGAAGCAATCTTGTTGCACACCAACATAACCTCTACACACTCTGTGTGTTTTGGACTTATTATCCACCAAAGAGATTTTTCTAGCTAAAGAGCTTTTTCAAGAATTGCATTACCAGCTAAACAGTTTCCAAAGCTGCATTTAATAATCGTGGAAAATAAAACTATTTCCTATGGCTGACTGAATAATGTAGCTTCCTCGAGTAGTACAACCCTTAGCTAATTAACTGGATGCTTTCATATCAGTAGCTGATTATTGCTTCTGGAAACAATCATTTAGCCACTGAGAGGAACAACACATCTTAATAAAGACGTTTTTCCTTACGGATAGGCTCATTAAAAATTTTCTAATGCATGTCATCAGCAAGGCTCTAAAGTAGTTTTGACAGATCCTGGAAAGTTGCTTGGGTTTCTTTCTGTAAAATGGGGGTGTAATGTTTATGTGGGAGGTCTTGCATAGCCTGGTAAACTAATGAAACTGGGGAATATGCCCTGTAGAAGAGATCTGTGGGTAAGTGCACTGGTTTTGGGGAGCTGCACTTGTTGCTTGCAGATGTTTCAAGGACAAGACAGTAAATATGATCACAGATGTGACTCCAAACTTTTATGAATCTACTGTGTAAAAAATATGTGTTAGGAAAACTAGTTCTTCTTCTGGAACAGCTCTATTAGGTTCTCTGTGAGCACTGGAACAGGCTGCCCAGGGAGTGATTGAA
>VWZY01011308.1:0-73179 GCA_013399075.1 Chloroceryle aenea | reverse complement strand
AACAACATGAGTCCAGCATTTGCACAAGAGTTTCCTTTAAAGATCTGACTGCAGCATCACTATCTTGATCACGGTGAAATGGATAAAATTTCCTATCTTTATTTTCTCTCACTTTTTACTCAAAGATTTCATTAAAGGCATCCTGCATTAAGAGTAGCATTTGGAATCTAGAACTACTGACATCGGACCCTAAAGGTGCTGAGGAGATACTGATGTTTTGCCTTGGCTATAATGGAACCAAAGGTACAGCTGATAACACAGAAAACAACAAATCTCACTCCCTTAGAGGGAAAACCTAACAGCATCCAGTGTAGCTAACAGAAATACCTTTGTTGGATGGTTAAGCTTTGGAACAGAAATACTCAAAGATTATTGAGAAGTCATTTTTGCTGAAGTGTTAACAAAAATATCTAAATAATACAAATCTTCACAGTGAACCAAAATGACAAAATTAAATGAAACAGTAAAAAAACCCAAACCCAAGCCACAAAACCAAGTGTTTTCATTGCACATGTGAAGACAGGCCCTGCTCAAAAGTCTGTCCCCATCCTTCTGACAGGCCCCTCTGAAGAACTGAAAGGCCACAAGGTCTCCCTGAAGCCAACGCTTTTCCAGATTGAACCAGAATCCCAGACTGGTTTGGGTGGGAAGGGACCTGAAAGCTCATCCAGTTCCACCCTCCTGCCATGGGCAGGGAACCCTCCCACTAGAGCAGGGTGCTCAGAGCCCCGTCCAGCCTGGGCTTGAACACTTCCAGGGATGGAGCATCCACAGCTTCCCTGGGTAGCCTGGGCCAGGCTCTCACCATCCTCACAGTGAAGTTCCTCCTCCTTTCTAACCTAAATCCACTCTCTCTCCCAGTTTGGAGATACTACCCTTGTCCTGCCACTGCAAGTCTCAAAGGGAGAAAGAAAATCATCAGCAATGATGGGTGGCAAGGGCAGCTCCAAGCTGGTTTTCCATTTCCATAGTCAAACAAAACACAGAATCCTTTATTTTCAATTCTTCTTGCCAACAAGCCTGGATACCTGTTTTTAAACCCCAAAAAAGTCTGATTTTAAGGAGCATTTAAAAGGAGAAGATCCCAAATTACAGATGAAGGAACAGACGCACCCAAAACCTTTACTGGCTTTTGAAAATTTTGAGGCTCAGCCTCTTCTTCTAATTGTGACTTGGTTTTGTGAGGTTCAGGCTGCTCTTTGCATCGCGTGCTGCAGGAACAGCTCTCCCCAGTCTGTGCTTACCACGCACGTGCCAACGCTGGGACTTGAACAAACAGCCAAATTACCAGGGGATTTGGTGTGACACCCGCTTCCAAACAAGGCCCATGACAATTGTCACTTACAGTGTATGAGTTGAACCAGGAAAGGTAAATACCTACATGTTTTTCCAGCTCCAGCAGTCAAAATAAGAGTTTGCTACAGCTACAAAGGATCTCAAATACCAGTTCCGTGTGGACGTGGGTCGATTACGTTCTCCACACTACAGTCAGGATCCCCTGTGGTGGAAATCAGCATCACTCTGCTGATTTCAATAAATTACCTCACGTCATTGTCAGGAAAGGATCTGGCCTCAGCCAGCAGAAAACTGCTCAGCAGTGAGTGAGGAAAACCTTCTGGATCTGCTCTGCCTCCATTGATCTGAGACCTGACCGCAGTCGGAGAGGAGAACAGAGACAGGCAAAGTCTGTGGCTGAGCTACTCGGTGGAGAGCTTTTCTTTCAGGCTGCAATGCTGAAAGTCCTCACTAGATCATCTGGAAAATTGCATATATAATTGGGTTTGTAATCTAAGGGAGCACGGGATGAAACTTTAATTGGTGCATAGATAGTTAGTTAAGAAGCTGGCCAAATTAAATTAACTTACAACTGAAGGGCAAACTACACCGTACCAGAATGAGTTATTCTTACCCTGGGTGGTATTTTACTCAGCCTGAATAAATAACTTCTGGATGAGGCCATTTCCCTGCTGGAAGGTGCTGCCTGATGGTTTCAGAGGAACTGTAACTGGGAACAGGACTGGCAAAAATACAGCCATAGACCCTGCAACCACACCCACAGGCATCACCTGAAAGGCATCTGGAGACACCGAGTCTGTGGGAAAACAACATCTGCATCTCCAGAGCAATGACATCAGGTCTAATGCTTGGCAGCCACCCACGTGCTTTCCTGCACGGGCAACAGTTTCATTCCTGTGCAATTCCTTAGTCACTAGGAACTGCAGTATTGCAACCTGATTTGGGAAAAGAGCTGAAGATACAACAAGCAAATTAAAGAAAGCTCTTAGTGCCACAGAGATTGTCTGTGCTCCAATTAACCAGGCTAAATTATGGGTAAAATCATGTCTGCCACTGGTAAAAAGTTTAAAAGTTACTAGTAAAGTATTTCTTTTAAGTGAAGCCTGAAGCACAAAGTGACTTTTCAGGAAACAACTTTCCCCAGGAATCGTTTGGAAAAGCATGAAACGCCTGTGTTCTTTTAATAGTGTTTAATTTTCACGTAGAAAATGTGTTCTTAAGAGAAAAAAAAAAAAAGAAGAAATTTCCTGTGTAGCTCCTCAGGTGAGTAAGCCCAAACTAAAGCAAAAAGCAGTGCATGGTTTGAAATGACACCTGTAAAGATGAAGCTGTTGGACCACGTGGCTTCTCAGCCTCGAAGAAGCTACATGGCAGTGCATTGCACTGGTCTGGAGTGGGGACTTTAGAGCAATTCCTTCCATCCCTTACTAACCCTACATTACCTCTTTCACATAACTGGTGCAATTCGTAAGGGCAAAATACTTTGAGAGTTATCTGAATGAACATTGCTCGTGAAGTGCAAGAAAAGCAAGGAAAACATCATTCCTACTCCTATCAAGTGTTGATATCTGAGGGGTCTTGTGGGGTGAAGGTGGTCTTGGCTTTTATTGCAAGCCTCCTGACAGTCATACTTTTAGCTTTTCTTTCTTGATAATAATGGTTTTGCTCTTTTGCAATTTGTACTGAATGTTGAGGGGTTTGTGCCCTAAGCACGCTCAGAGTATGGGAAGAGCTTCCACCCATTATTAGTTTGAGTAATACAACATACAAAGAGCTCACCAAAGACCCAGGGGAATACTTCCTAGATTCATATCAGATACATATATTACTCTTTGATGACACTTGGAAAGAATTTTCAAGTCATAACACGAAAAACATGAAAAATTCCTGTCAAAACACGTTGGGAGTTAAGCGTAACAAGCAGCGTTACCAGTCAGCCGGTCAGGCCCGGAGAGAGTTGCTGTTTGTGACAGTTCTCCAAGGTAACTCTCAGAGAACTGACAATAATAAGGGGTTTGGACTGAAAAAGTTTAACACGAATCACGTTCTTTTAACTCATTGGCACACTGCTCACAAAACTACTTGAGGGACGCAGTGCCAGCAGTGGTTACCTCTGGCAACGAGCAGTGTTGTGTCACTAAAAATCTAACCAGGAAAGGAGAAGGTGCAGCAGGGAGCAGTCTGGTTTTGAAAGGATCAGGTAACCTCAAGGCTTTTTCTCATCTACCCTGTGCGGGTGAGATTCAGAGCAGCGATTGAGTTCTGACCCCAGGACAGAAGCAGAAGCAGTGCAAACACAGAAAGGTGCTGGTTCTCCCAGCTGAGAACAATCTAAAACTAAAAGAAAGGTTACTTACCAGTAACCGATGCTCTTTGAGAAGTGTAGCCCAAATGTACATCCTAACCATTCTACCTCTCAATCACAGGACTCATACCTGGAAGGACTCTGAGGAGAGAGGAGAAGCAGATGGAAGACAAATGTATATGTGGACTACACATTGTGAAGAACACCGGTTACTGGTAAGACATGGTTTTTTCTGTGAACGAATCCCACGTGTACTCTTAACAGTGACTGATCCAAGCGGCCACCCCCAATGACTCATTACGTGGCGGAGGCCTCGATATCTCGCACGCCAGCAGCAACTGCACAACCACTTTATCACGTGCTGCATCGGTTCTTGAAGCACTGGAGACAGTGTTATGCCCGGCAGAGGCAGGGATGGATCTCCAGGGAGCTGCAATGCAAGTATCTGGGGTCAAAACCTTCCTGACTGCAGAGGGTGAAGCCACCTAAGCTCTGCTCGGTTGCACACTGGCCCTCATGGGACTCCACCTTAGCCAGCTGAGAGCAAGCTGGGAGTCGACCCATCACTGCCTTTCCTTGTGTAGAGACAGCCAAATGCTGCGATTGCCAGGGATGAAGAGCCTGCAACAGGGTCAAGATCTTCTTGGATCTTGATAAATGATAGAGATAAAGCAGAGAGGACTCCCAGCTATGGAGATGAGATGGATAGAGATAGTCTGAGAGTGTATGGCATGGGAAAGAGAAGCTGGGGTTGAATGGCCTGGATAAAATGGAATTCCAAGGTCAATACTTGAAGAAAATCCTGGAACTAAAACTGTGTCTGGTCAATTAAGATCAGCATACAGAGATGAGGGCCTTCAGAAGACAGGGAACAAGAAAGGAGGTCTCTAGTAGCTGAGACTGCCCTAGAGGGGCAGCTTTCCCAGCTCCACTGCCCTTCTCTGGCCACGCTCCAGCCCCTCCAGCTCCTGCTGGGAGTGAGGGGCCCAGAACTGACCCCAGGATTCCAGGGGCAGCCTCCCCAGTGCCCAGTGCAGGGGGATGATCCCTGCTCTGCTCCTGCTGCCCCCCCAGTGCTGACACAGCCAGGGTGCTGGTGGCCTTCTTGGCCACTTGGGCACACACTGGCTGATTTTCAGCTGGCCCTCAACCAACCCCCCCAGCTCCTTTTCTGGGAGAGCAGTTTCCAGCTGCTTTGCCCCAGCCTGGAGGGCTGCAGGGGGTTGGTGGGACCCGGTGGCTCTTGCTGGGCAGAAAAGCCTCAGCGTACACTGCTGTGGTGACAGCGCTGATGGAGAGCACTCCCTGTCCCCAGGAAAGCACTGGAACCTCAATCCCTAAGTTCAGAGACACAAGATTTGATTCTGGGACTTGGAGAGTTTCCACACAGGGCTAAGTTTAACTTTACATTCCATACATAATGTATTTCACCAAACACAGCTGCAGTGTGCAAAAGCACCTAACAGCATCACTTCATTTGCTATTTTATGCTCTACCTTAATTTCAACACTGAAACTGCCAACAGCAAATCAGACAGAGATGCAGAAAGTCCTGCCCCTAATTCTTCCCGAGCGTGGACGGTAACTGGGAAGCAGAGAGGCATTCACGCGCCGTGCGGTGTGGTCCCGACAGGCCTGCTCATACCAGAAATGAACGTATCCTCGGAACACTGGCAGGTACAAATCTCAGGGCAAAGTCAGAGATTCTGACTGGCAGGTAGCAAGAAAGGCTCATTTTAAGCACTGCTTTCTCGGAGGAATAGTCATGTGCAGAAGAACAGAAGAATCTGGGTTTTTTCCACAAAATCTTTGCTCTGCTGAGGAAATCAAAATGTTCTTTTGCCTTCCACAGAGGCAGGGTAGCAATGCTGGAGTGCTGCGTTCAGTGATCTCTACAGATCAGCTTGGCACAAGTTTTTCATCGTCAGGTATCACCAAGTCCTGTCCCATTTTAAAGCCAAACATGGCAACAGCAGGAGATGATACAAGTGACCCAGTTTTCATCTAGTAAACCTCCCCGACACCCAGATCTCGGCCCCATTCAAGATTTTCTTTGGTTGTCAGTGGAACTAAGACCAAACTATAAAGATTAAAAAATAAACGATGGATTTTTTTTCCTTATAAATAGTTTAAATAAAGTCATTCCAAATGCACTTTTTATATTTTAAAATATACTTTATAGAAACCTAAATGCATTTTTACAAATACCTAAAAAGACCAGTTGAATTTATTTTTTTTAATTAAATCTTATAATGGGGTAGAAAAATTACATGGACTGTACCTGTTATCGCTCAGATTTAACACTCTCAGCTTCTGCATCTGCCCAATTTCATCGGGAAGAAACTCCAGCTTGTTGGAGCGCAGAGACATCACCGTTACGTTTTTACAGCTTCCGATCTGTCGGGACGGAAAAGCAAAGACGTCAGGATACACACTTGGATAAAAGTTATTATCGCTCATCTTTTACATCAGGAGGTGGCCAGGTTGTGTTTTTACTGTGACAAAAAGCAGAAAATACAGAATCTAGTCAGAAAATGACATCAGGGCAATGCCAGGAGTGACCTGCACTGCTCCCACCTTCACATCAACGTACTCATTTACTGGCTTTATTATTTCACTGCTGAGCATGCCAGAAAGATTTGGGTTTCCAACTGGGCAGTAACAATTATTTTAGCAGCTATTTGGTCCCAAGAGGGATGAAATCTTGGGCTGACCGCAAAACTTGTCTATCTGTAATGTAACAACAGAATCAGCTCTCACTTCTCTGGGCAGCTCGGGCAGGAAATTCTCATCCACCGCCAACGTCCTCAGGTTGTGAAGGTAGCCGATGGTAGAAGGCAAGGACTCCAACTCATTACAGCTGCAGTCAAATTCTTCTAATAAAGATAAACTGAAAGCACAAATACACCTGTTAGATGCTATACAAGCACCAGGCAGAAAAATAACCATCAAAAAGCTCTGCACGTTTTAAAGATCACACCACTAGGGACATCACACCCTGAAGAGAGAACCTTTGCTGCAGATTGCTCTAGGAGAAGTCTACAATAATATGATTTTAGGGATCTTAGGGGCACAGTTCATCAGTCTTTTCCAGTAAGGCAGCTGAAGAAGGACCACCGAGCTTCCCCGCAGTACCGTCCTTTTCTGGAGTGAGGTTGTCTTGCAAATACTTCAAGCAGAGAGCGATCGAGGCGATTCACACTGAGCTGAAGAATCAAACCAAAAAGTTTGTAGTCTTAAGACCCGAAAGGCAGACAACAGGTAGAGAAATCCCACTGCGGAGAGCAAAGGGAAGGGAGGAATAAATTGCCTCCAAGGTACAATCCAGGTGATGCACTTGACACTGTTTCTAATAAAAATGGGTCCACAAAGTAATCTCAGCCTGGTGCAGTCAGACACAGCTCCTGCACGAGCCCTTATCTGCCACCTGCTGAGAAAGCTGGCGAAAGAGTGATCTGGAGAGGGAGTCTCCGTGGGGTGACCGACACAAAGCAGACCAGAGCTACGAATCCTCTGATGCTCAAGTTCTCTCTTGAAAAAAATGAGATAATCTCCATATGTCTTGTATTCCTTTTCCTAGATGGTCGTATTCTGTCAGACAGTGAGGAGACCTGGCCTTTCCACCACGTAACCATGTTTCCAGGAGAGAGGATGAAATGGAGACAGCTGACAGGAACTCCCCTGTGCGACCGAGGGTCAGCCACAGCCCAGAGCCCCAGGGAGCAGGACAGAGAGAGCACAGATTCCCAGTGCACAGAACGGGGCTTTATTTTGCATGAAGAGGTTGTGAAAGGACTTGGAAGTTTTGTACCAAGTCCTAAATGAAAGGGGTTTGCATTATATCCTGCTGGATCAATGGGATGGGGTTCAACAAGGTCAAATGCTCAGTTCTGACCTTGGGTCACAACAACCCCCTGCAGTGCTCCAGGCTTGGGGAAAAACAGCTGGAAACTGCCTGGAGGGAAAGGACCCAGGGGGGTTGGTTGAGAGCCACCTGAAGACGAGNCCACCTGACGACGAGCCAGCATGTGGTGGAGTCCCCGTGACCCCTGGAGGGGTTTCCAAGCCCCCCGTGGAGCTGTGGTGCTGAGGGCCAGGGGTCAGTGGTGCCCTGGCAGTGCTGGGTTAGTGGTTGGACTCCAGGATCTGAAGGGGCTCTGACAACCCAAAACAATTGTGTGATGCTGATTCTACCACAGCCCCACCTTCTCTGCCAGCACCTACAGGGAACGACAGCCAAGGGAACACCGAGAGCTGACAGTCCACACCTGACCCTCCCCACACACCACTGCTTGGGTGCGAAATGTCCTTCAGAAGCTGTTTCTGCTCCCCAGGCCCCTGTCCCACCCGCACAGCCCGCAGGGCTCTTCTGAGTCTTTGCTGCTCCCCGAGGCAGATGCTGGTGCCAGGAAACACTGAAACATCCTTGGTGGCTTGGGATCAACAATTTGACCTTTGCTAATGCAAATAACACTTAGAAACAGGAACATACATGTAATACATGATAGATGGAGGTATGTTAAATATATACATATTACATAGATATTATGCACATAAACACAGAGAATCCCAGACTGGTTTGGGTTGGAAGGGACCTTAAAGATCATCTGGTTCCAACCCCCCTGCCATGGCATCTATAAGAATATTCCAAAGAAATATCTACCAAATCTTTGAACGATTAGGCTGTGTATAAAAGTGTGTAAGATGAACACTGCTCTGCACTGCTCACCCAGCTCGCAGGCCCACGTTCGGTGACCCGTTTCAAATGCCACCGTTTCCTGCTTCTGCTGCCCCTTTTCTCCTCCACACGTCCTGCCACCTTCTCACAGGTCCTTTAATTAATAGCATGGTCAGATGTCAAGCAATTATTTGTTCCTCAGCATTTGTCATCTCCCTGTCCACTGCCCAAGGTGCCCAGAAGATTGTCTGGGGTTTTTTGCAAATGTTTTGGTCGATCTGATGAGAAGTTCGAAGCCTCGTTCCTCACTGCTGATGTGAGTCACAGTTGAAGGACTGGCCTATGTCTAACTTAACTTTATTCTGTTTCTTAATTAAAAAAAAAAGGTCTTTCAGCCTTCAAATTTTATGAAACATGAATCCAGAAATAGCTATTCCCAACATGGGATTCTCAGAACTCTTCTCTAATTGCTGCATCTCAGTCGACTGCAAAGCCACCGTGAGTCATACGGCGATTAGCGAAGGAACGCGTGGAACGTGTCCAAGAGCTCTGCCAGCCTTTGCTCCGAGCTTTGCTTTGCTACCAGCTTCGTCTCCACCACCATTTATTCCAAACTCAAGACGAAACAATTTCAGGAAAGGCAAAACTCAGTCCTGTTTACCTGCTTCACACAGAACAGGCGCTTGGCAGAGGGGTGGTCCAAGGGGAAAGGTTGCAAGATGCACACGTTGCTCCTTGTACTGCTGATAACAGCAGCGGAACAGCTCAGACATCGATAAGCTAACGGAGAGGCTCTATCTTTGTACGGCAGTCAGAAAATGGGATATGTGGAGCTGGAACTGCCCAAGTTCCCTGGCGATGAAGAACGACTTTACCAGACAACAGAATTTGCCTTGAATGGTGGTGTCTGGCACAGACGTTCTCAGCTTCTTGCCTTCCCGATGACATCAGCAGCAGACAAATGAAGGTGGCCACGATCAAAGTGACAGGCAGTGTGAAACAGGGTATTTTGTCTCCGTAACTACCATGGTTAAAAAAAAACCCCAGCCAAACTCTCTTCAGAAAGTGATTTTTTTATTCGTCATGGATTGCGCATGAAATTAAGTTGACAACAACAATTATAACTCTGACAAAGCTAATTTAGCTAAAACATCATGAATCTCACTGTCTTCTCGGGCTAAATTCAGATCACTCTTGACAGGTGTAAAGAAGGGCAGACAAAAATCAGTTAAGCAGCTGCTGCTCAGCTTGGAACCCATTGAAATGAGGCAGCTCACGGTAGATGGAATCACAGAATTGCTACNAGCTCCTGTTGGGAGTGAGGGGCCCAAAATCTCCTAAGGCTTAATGAGGAACATTTTTATACAGAGTAGTAGAGAGAGATTCATGGAGAATGAAGATTGCCCTGAACAGAAGAATATTTCCAACCCATCTCAGCCACATTTCAAATCTCACTGCCACTCTCTCCCAACAGCCACAGCACCCAGAGCACTCCCAAGCAGCCTAAATCCTCAGAGTTACCTACACCCACTGTTTTTCTAACAGCAGGCAAAAGAAATTTCGCAGGCCCCAGGAACACAAGTTCACACTTCCGGTCGCAGCATCGGGTGCTGTCTGACACGGTGCAACCCAGACACAAACACACAACATCAGCACCATACTCTGGCTCCTGACCTCCTGCACCATAACCTACGTGTGGGCCACGACACCCCTCCTGACACCCTCCTACCCCCAAAGGGACACTCACTCAGGCCCTACTGACAAAACCTCCTGACTGTGGGTCCAGTTTGGTGCTTAATTAACGTGAGTCCCCTAATTTTTGCTCAGCTGGATCCACTGTGCACAGCATCTTGCAGGGTCAAACTCTGAAGTGCCAGGTACAGGCTCGTGCTTCAAAGGGGAGAGTCAAGATGAGTGTGGGGGTTCACTGTTAGCCACAGCAGCTCAGAGGGTGTTGAAACGCTCCGTGCCTCATCCTGAAATTGGTCCCTGGAGGGAGAGTTCCCTCCTCCACACTGCAGCTCTTTGTGTGACAGTAATATGCTCTGTGGTGGGTACCGTGGCTATCGTTTAGGAGAAAAAGACCCAGTAGGCAACCATCCAAGTGGATGAGTCAGAGGAAGGAAGTTCATTCTGATGTGGGAGAGGCTGTCCTTGTTAAATGAGAAAAGAACCCCCAGTGAAACAGGAAAACCAATCACTCAGATGTGATCACGTTAGGTGATTAGCCGACTGTTCTGCACGGACACCTCTTCCAGCAGCGCTGGCAATGGCTGGCAGATCTCACTTGGCAGCCACAGGGCAAACTGTGCACTGCTGCCCTGTAACGTGCCAGGGAAGGGCAGCTCCACGGGTGTGCTGCTGACGAGACCACTCCACGAGGCTTTCACAGTTCACTGGCCACGCCAATGACACCGTCACCACTTCTTCCGTTGTGTACTGGAACATTTTAGGGAATCTTCATACACAGGAGGTTTACAGCCATTTTCTTTCCAGCATCAAGTGCTGGCTGTTGCTATGGAAACAGACGTATTCCCCCAAATATTCCCATCCCTTCTACTTTTGCTGCTCTAATCAGCTAAATTGCAAGTGATTCATAGCGAAAAATATCTCAGCTCTTTTTCCTGGAAAATGTGATACATTTCATCTCCTTATCACTTTTGCCAGCATAAATCCACAGGAGCAATAGTCTTCCTCCAAATTTCCATGTTATAAGTCGGGTGTTAGTCACATATTTCAAATTTATTTTCTAATTCAGTTTATCTTTGTCTTATCTGTTATTTAAATAAAACCCCCTCATTTGCAAGCAGAAGGGAAAACACATTTTACTGCAAGCTGAAAACCATGAGACTTCTACTCACTTTCCAATGGCATTTGGCAGGATTGTAAGCTGATTGTCATCCACTTTTAAAGTCGTAAGCCTTTTCAACAGTCCTAAAACACAGCAAAGGAAGGAGTGATAGAAAAATGTTTCACATTAAGATTTTACTTTCTGTAATCTCCCATATCCCCAAGCAAACAATGACTCCAAAACATGACCAGCTTTGATCTGGATTTCTGGAAGCATCCGTGTTTCGGACAGCACGCAGACACAGTCTGGTTCCACTGGCAATATGCTCCATCCAAATGAAGTGCTGATGAAATAGGAAGCTGGATTGCAAGTGAAATATTAAGTGCATTCCTGAAGTCTTGATAAAAATGTCAAAACCCAGCCCAGAAGAGTATCCCACCTGTGTAGGAGGAGTGGTATTTCTGCTTCTCTCTTAATGTTTCAATCAAATGCGAGTCCTGTTGCCTTGATTAGAAGGTGCTCAGGTCAGAACAGGACATTGGGCCAATTAGCCAAAGCAAATGCTACATTTATGAAGCTTCATAATAGGTCAGCAAACCAGAATCAGACTGAAAACCAGAATTACTCCTGAATGCATCTGCCTATGAGGTTAATTCCTATCAGTACCACAATCCCACTCCATCGAAGGAAAGAGATGTAACATTTACCAAGAAGGGAATGAAAGTTCTGCTTCACCAGGGCACAACAGCAGAAAACATTGAAAAAAGATGGAAAAAAAGAAGGAATATATTGTATTACAGTGCTAAAAACAGAGCTTGAAACAGATTTCCACCTCTGAAAGTTATTCACATTTCAAAAATCTGGTTGGTTTTTTAGTTTTGTTTTTTTCCCCCCTGCCTTTAGAACATGGTCATCATGGACTGTCCAGGCACAGATGATTCAAACTCCTTTGGAATTTAATGGCAGTTCTTGTTCCAGCTATTCTAAAACCTCCCAATTCCATAAATAAATAAACGAAAATCCACCAATTAAATCCTCAACTGTAAAAGATTAGAAGAAATCCGAGCTTTTCTCACCTATGGAGTCTGGCAGTTGCTGCAACATGTTGGATGACAACAAGAGGTCTTCAAGTCCTTCGCATCCTGATATGTCCAAATCAACAGTTTCTATCCTGTTTTTTGACACATCCAGGTACACGAGCTGTTTTAACTTCCCTATAGACTTAATAGCACGTTACAAAGGGTTACTTGAGCAGAAATCCCCCGCGTGCCGCTTTCGACGTTTAATTACAAACAACAGCAACACAGCCCCGTGTCCAGTCACCTCAGCAGCCTTTTACCCCACGGAGGCACTATCAGCGGTGGGGTAACCACCTCCCTGCTCAGGTAACTGCAAAAGGAACTGCACCAGACAGATGGACACAGCCCAAGCTCTTGGAAGTGGTCGCGGTTCGGGGCGCGTGCTGGAACGCCGAGTTCCCAGCAGTGTTAGTGCTTTGTGTGGACACAGAGCCAAGGGACGTGTGCTCCTGGACTGGGTCTGACTGGATTCCACAGAACCATAGAAATGTTGAGGTTGGAAAAGACCTTCAAGATCACTGCATCCAACCATCAGCCTAATTCTAGCAAGTCCACTGATAACCCCCGCACCACAGCTCCACGGGGGGCTTGGAAACCCCTCCAGGGGTCACTGGGACACCCCCCCCTGCCCTGGGCAGCCTGGCACAGCCCTGGACAACCCTGCAGGGGGGGAAGAAATTATTCCTCAGCTCCAACCTCAACCTGCCCTGGGGCAGCTGGAGGCCGGTTCCTCTTGTGCTGTCCCTTGTCCCTTGGGAGCAGAGCCCGACCCCCCTGGCTCCAGCCTCCTGCCCGGAGCTGGCAGAGCCAGAAGGGCTCCCCTGAGCCTCCTGCTCTCCAGGCTCCACAAGCCCAGGGCCCTCATAGGAGGGAAAGATTTCCTGCAGTTCTATGATCTACTGAACATCTTCAAACACCCTCTCCAGGGATTCCGACAGCTCAGCAGGACTGTGCTTGGAACACATTTTAGCACTGGGCATCAACCAATTTCATCATGAACTGGAAAGAAACAGAATAATGGCCAAAATGTTCGTGCCCACACTCTGCTCTATAGCTGGTATTTCTTCTTCTCCATTCGCAATCCTGCAATGTTTCTGTGCTTGGTCTCCAGCTGGTTTCAGTATCAAGAAGTGGTTTCTATACCACTGGTTTTTTTCACTAACAAAGCCCTCAGAAAGCAGATACCTGCACAGTTCCCAGAGCACAGTGACTGAAAACGATCATTTCCTGTGCAAACATCCTGCAAACCCCTTCTCTCCAGCTGCAATCAGCTTAGGTAGGGTGATAATCTGCATTTATGGCAAGAAAAATGAAAAAACCCTGTGTGGCAACAACCACTGAGCAACAGCACCAGTCTGAACCAGGACCCTAATGCTTAGGTGAGGAAATATTTTTATTCTATTTCTGAATGAAATAGATCTCCATCCCACCCACCTCAGAACTGCTTCTAGTGTAGCTGAATCTGTTCAAACCCGCTTTTGTTTTAGTTTGTTTAGGATCTCATCCTCCTTTTTACAACACGTGGGGCTTTACACAACTGCTGCTAAGTGCACAGGGACTGGGAAGCCAACAGGAAGGAATTTCCCCTCATAACAAAGAGTTACCCCCATTTAGACACCATCACGTAATAACATAAAGTTTGAAAGGTTTGGAGTTATTTCTTGCTAAGAATTAAAGGCTGCATGAGCTAGGAACCCATGCAAGAAAAGGCACATGCACCTATTTACTGCAAGGGCAACAGCTCACGGTACCGCACAGTAATCAATGACATAAAATAAATGCTCATACCCCAGGTAGTATTTGCAAAGAATTATTGTCCATCCACAATTCCTTTAGATTCTGTATTTGTTCAAGAACCTCAGGCTGAGGAAAAGAATATAATGTTATGGACAGTTAAACAAATCACTGTTTTCTTTCGTTAAATATTTTCAACATTTTCTTACTTCCAACATTTTCCTCCTTCCAACATTTTCCTCCTCCTTTCAACATTTTCCTTCTCCTTCCAACACTTTCCTCCTCCTTCCAACATTTTCCTCCTCCTTCCAACATTTCCTTTCTCTCTTCAACACTCTGAGAATTCCGTGAGAGACCCTGAAACTCCCCAAGCCTCTCTCTCATTCACTCACCTCAGCACTCCTCACTCCTTCAAGCTGTGAAACCCAGCAATTAGCAGGTCACCAGTGTTTCCACGTTCCAGCCTAAGCACTATTTTTCCTTTTCCTTGAAACACTATTTTCTCTGGCAAACCAAGGCTTCAGTTTGCCTTGGATCTGTAAAGTTGTAGGGATTTTTTCCAAGTCTGTCAGAAACCAATACTGGTTCTAAATCAGATTCCAACCCGGAGAGCTCCATCCCTCAGTTTTCCCTGTGGTCACATCCTGTGTTTCTATTAAAAACTGATTAAACAATATTTTAAAGATAATTCATTTTGCCCTGCCTAATTCTTTTTAAGTTTTCTTGTCCTTCAATGGTGAAAACCACTTCTAATTTCCAGGCTAAATTGATTAATGGTCATTTTATACTATTTGTTCCTGTGATGATGAATATTTCTTTATTCCCCCTGAGTGTTCGCTGATGAAGGTTATTAGAGATAATCATAATTTCCCCTCTCCAATGCAATTTTCTTTTGAATTCCTCTCACTAGATGGACACCCTTCTCAAAGGCAACAGCCTGCTCGATGCTGTACACGCTACAGTTTGATGTGGAACTCCTCGAGCACGGACCGCGGCGTCCCCTTCTCACGGGAGAGCTTTACGGTACGCCAGGTCCAGAGCAGAGCTCGCTCACGTTGTCCTGAGTGCTACTAAAAGCTTGTTTGTCTCTGTCAAAAATGCTTCTGCTGATGCATACTTTCATTTTCCATGTATATTGACACAAAAGAAGGGGAGGGAGGAGAGGAGCGGGAGAGGAGGAGCAGAAGGCAAAGCAGAGAGGGAAGGGAAGCAGCCAAGCAAAGCGAGGAGCATGGCAGAGGATGGACAATTGCAGTCGGAGTGGACCTACTACAGCCACCCAGTCCAACTGCCTGACCGACCCAGGGCTGGGCAGCACGTAAAGGATGCTACCAAGGGCAGTGCCCACCTGCCCCTTCAACCCTGCCAGGCTTGGGGCATCCACCACTTCTCGAGGAAGCCTGTTCCAGGGTCCGACCACCCTCTCCGTAAAGGAATTCTTCTTTCTCCCAAGTCTGAGTTAAGACTGACATTAATCCTTGGTAAAAGTATGTCACATTTTATCCTCTTTCCTTCTCCTTCTCTCTTCCTTTGACTACTTTCCTTCAAAACTTCTCCTGCAGCCTCGCTGCCGACAGCGGGCTCCTGCAGCTCTGGAGAGAACTCCACCAATCTTCCCTCTCCTTTCAGGCAGAGGTGCTACAATTGGTGTTTATCATTTGTCCAAGGCCATTTTTGGACACTTTAAAGATTGTGAAATTTCAAACCCTTGACCCAGAGCTTGCAATTTAATGCTCCAGCTTCCCAGGGGCCTGTGACACAAATTACCTGTTCCCTTCCCTGATTACATTCAGTCACCTGAATGGGGCTGCTATTTAGGAAGTGACAGCTTCTATTTTAAGAACACAGACCTGCCTCATGATTTGGATAATCTTCTTCCCAGAAAACAAATGAACAGAATTTAATCATTTTTGCCAACTACTTTCATTCTTAACTCCACGCCTGTGGCTGTGGTCGGGCTGCAGGAAGAGCAGAGAGTCCAAAGGGAGGGAATTCAGTACCCAGGGATGGACTGGCAGAGAAATGAAGCTCTTCCCCAATTCTAGGTAGTGTTTTTCTCCACTGTTTTTCTCCTCACAGCAGTAGGAGGCCACCGGACTCCGATTTACTGCTCTTAGGGGGCATATGAAATGAAAACATAGGATGATATTTGAAGCCATTTAGAACAATGACTACAAAACCAAACCACCCCCAGGAAAGACACTGAACTGAGAAAGCACAAATTTATGTGTTTAGATCAAAGTCCAGAATAACACGTCTGGCAATTTGATTCTATTTATCCATGCAAGGACAAAAAAGATCTAATTTTAATTAAAATTCTGAGTAAAAACTGTTTTCTCCTCTATGGCAGTGCAAACTAGAAACATTAGCAGGGTGTTAAGTGTGCTGGCAGCAGACGGTGCGCTCTCTTAACCAGATGTGGACTCTCTGCTACAGCTCTCTACCACTAGATGAGCATTTCAAAGTCTGTGTAAAGTGAAATTATCTTCATTTTAAGGAAAGCTACAGGGAATATCACCCTCATAAAACTGTAATCAGCAGCACTGTTCGGACAGGTTGTTCTTCACCCCTGGAGCAGAAGTGGTTCAGCTCGCGGGGTCCAACAGTCACTGTGCAGGCTGTTGGGGGAGAAGGCTGAAGCAGGCATTTATTGTAACCCCAGCGAGTGCCACAATATTAATTCCTTGTCCCCCAAAAGCTCAGGCCCCCCTGACCAGCCCTACCAGGGATGGGTCTCAAAGATGAGGCAGCAAATGATCCGAGTTGTGCTGCTCTTAACACATTTACAGTTCCTGCAGGATGAAGTCATTGAGCTCTCCTTAAAAATAGGCACATTTTAGCACACAGCTTAAGCACCCTCACCCTGTTCCTGAGAAGCAACAGCTCCTACAGACGCAGCAGAAACGTACCCAAAGGGAACAGCAACTGGATTATTTGCTGTACTGATACAAGAGAAAACTCCCCAAAGCCATTATTACATCTCAGGGAACCCAACTCTCATCTTAAGGTGAGTCAGGGACAGAAGCTGCTTTGGGAGTCTGGCAGGTACTGCTGCAAACAGCAATTGCTAATATTTGCAAGATGATAGGATAGATATTAAGAAATTAACACATAACTGACACAACTATTCATATTGAGCTCATCAGGTCATCCCACATCGAGGTTCTGCAGCAGCAGCACTGGCTCAGAGCAAGAACCATGACCTTGAGCTGAACTGCAGAAGCCTGACAGAGATGAAGCACCTTCTATTACCAGCATTCACCTCATGAGCTCTGATCAATCTTCTGTTCTAGGAGGAAATGTGGCCCCAGACCCTGGCCACAATAGGATCACGCCTTTTAAGTAAAAATTTAATGCCCCACGCCCAGAGCACCCAACGCACACAAGATTCCTACTAAAAAATGGTGCTGTTCTTACCAGTTCGGAGAACTCATTATTGCCCAGATCAAGTCTCTCCAGCTGAGTCAGTTTGTGCATCGACCTGTAATAGATTAGGAAATGTCTAAGATTAAGTTTTTACTTCCAAAATGCGGGTCAAATTTTGTTTAGAGAAAAACAGAGGGCAAATGATATAAAGGATCACATCCATTTGATGCTGGTGCAAACAGGAACAATACACTCCCATCCTTAAGGCATGAGCTGAAATTCCTGACCTAAAAAGCTAGCAAAAAAAAATAATAGAAAAAAAACCCAGAATCTTGGTGGAATTTTGCAGAGTTGCTCGAGGAAACTGACCCATGTTATCTTTAGAAGCAATTGGAAGGAATAAAGTTGTGACACCTTTGATACAGATTTATACCTTCGTTATCAACTTCTCTCTAAACCACCAGAAAGTGGCTTGGGTCTTGACAGCAAATGTACAAAGTAAGCCTCTTTCTGGGCAGCAGCTCCAGCCTCTGCTGCAAGGACCGTGTGTGAATAACAGCAGCTTCAGCCAAAGCAGCTTATCCCTCTTCGCAGCATTATGAGAGAAAAGAGGCAAGTGAGGAAGTAGCATAAGAAAGGGAATCAAAAGTTAATATCAACTTTATGCTGTAAGGGGCTTTAAATGAGGGATAACTTGGATTAATGGCTGGGACTGATCACTGCATAACAGCCAGAAAGGACTTTTACTGCTCAGGCTCAGGTGACTGAAAGAGTGAAAAAGTGAGAAATGGCTAAAAATGCTGCGGTTCCATTCGTCATTTACTGCAGTCAATGGGACAAATCCCCCACATTTATATCTGAATTTGTGCCCCGAGACAAACTGCTTAACTCAGGTACAGCTTAAAGTGCCAAAGGTATGCGGACTGACACTAAAATGCATTCAAACACTCCAAAGTGCATTAAAAATCTTGAATATAGGCAAACTTTGAAGAAATTCAGAGTTTTACAAGCTGTCCTTAGAGCACACGCCAGCAGAAGCTCTGACTCAAAGAAGTGACCCTGAAGCAGCAAAGAGCTTTTCAAAACGAGAAGAAAATTGCTGAACACTTGTGAGCAGGAGCTGAAGGTTCTGCAGTTGTGTAGCGTGCGACTTGGAACCATAGCAATGCCTGGGCTGGAAGGGACCTCCAGAGGTCATCCCATCCAACCCCCTGCTGAGAGCAGGGACATCCTCAACTAGAGCAGGGTGCTCAGAGCTCTGTCAATTCTCACCTTGAATGTCTCCAGGGATGGGGTCTCCACCACCTCCCTGGGCACCCTGTTCCAGTGCTCACCACCCTCATGGTGAGGAACTTCTTCCTTCCATCCAATCTAAATGTACTCTTTGGAATTTAAAACTTAAAAGCTGATTTGCTCCATGATACAGGTGTGTTCTTTGGTACTTGCCAACATGGTAAGATTTTCATATTTGTATGAAATTAAGATTAGGAAGTTGCATTTGAACTTACTATGACACTGGAGAATAAGAAGGATTTCCTCCTTTGAGCCTCTGTTTCTATAATGGTTGACATTTTGAAGTTAGTAAATGATTTCCAAGAGTGCACTCAATACACTACTTTTATATTTTAAAAGGTTATGCCATTTAAATCAAACGGCATTATGAATACCCCGTGAAGATTTCATTCATCTTAAAACAAGTAAATAATAATAATAATAATAGCTACTATTATTATATTCTTCCAGGCCTTTTAATGACAATTCTGCACTAAACAAGCCATTTTAGACAGCAAGTCTGCCAGGGACCCAAGCCCTGCTGCCATTCCTGGGCAGCAGCTCAGCCAGGACCCCTTCCCAAAGGGCTCCCCTGCTCTAGATCAAGTTCCAACTTCATACATTATTTACTTCATACATTGATTGCATCATACATTAATTATTGCCTTTGTTTCCCTGAAAGACCCTGAAGAAAGATCGTGATCCCACCTGGACAAAATGAGTGTTTCACCCTCTCCCCCAGGTGATTCTGTTTTTTATTGTAGCCTCCAGTAATGTAGCAGTGAAAAATGGCTTGAAGCCCTCTGGTGCTCTAACTACACCGTGGGTCTCTCTGGAAATACTTGCAAATATTTGGAAATAAATACTGGGAAGCACTTGCAATATTTGGAAATATTTGCAAGAGCTGACTGACATTTTACACATCCAAAAGTGACACAAAGCTGCAACACACTCCAGTCAGCTCATCTACATTCTCTGTCATTCCAACAACATGAACAACCCCAAAAGGGTGGGGGTTTGCCTAACTTCCCCCAAAACCTTCACCATTCTGTCCTAACTGATCCGTTATTAGTCCAGCTCAGGCTGCTCCACGGCCCAGGGCTCATCTGCAGGGCTGTAAAGGAGTCGAACCCAGCGGAGCAATTGGTCCAGTTGTCATTGCAAAGGGGGTGACTGGATGGTCATCACCACACCGAGTCTGCTTAACTGCAGAACTCTTCACACTGCTCTGTGCTGGCCAGGCTGGACCCGAGAGTTTTCTACCAAGGCTTTTTACCCCAAATTTACCAGGTTTGGTAATCAGCTATCTGTGCATAAACCAAGTCACGAGGACCCCCCTGAAAAGACCCCGCAGCCGGGTAGCACAGACTGTCAGCCTGAGCTCAGGGAGAAGGCTTTACACCCGGCCAAAGAGCTTTTAACCCATCTCCAGGGCTGGGCTCACTCCTTCCCTCAACCTCACAGCCCTTCAGCCTTGCAGGTGGGACGAGTTTTTGAGCTGCCGTTGCCACCGCAGACACGCTTGCCAACACTACGGAGCAAAAAGCCCCAGAACAGGGCACTGTGCCTCTGGTTTCCAGCAGCTCATACCAGGTTTTATCCCACAGGCAGCATGACCTGGGACTCATCATTCTGCACGACTGCTGCTAGTGATTCTGAGTCCCCCTGCCCATGTTCAAGGGCTTGAACCCCCAGCCCCCAGCCTGGAAATACCTGTGACCCGGAGCTGGAAATGAGCAGCAGCAGCATGTCCCTGCTGAAAAATTACCTTGCATAATTTCTACAGTCAGACACATAACATCACATTTGCATGGAGGCAGATTAATTCCAGTTAGCTGGTGCTCTATCAGAAGCTAAAGCCCACTGCCAAAGGAACCCGATGGAATATGAGATGAGATTTCTCATTAGCTTGTGATATTTTTATCTCTTTCGTGTAATTACTTACAGTTTTCTTATGAAAAGATTCATTATATTTTTTACGTGGGGTCATCTTCTAAAGGTGGAACAGGAAAGGTGCAATTATGAGTAACGCTCAGTTAAATATTCATTGCTTAAATGATGGGATGTAATATAATTAACGCGCTAATAAAACTTGTGGCCAAAATTTTCCCATAAATCTTTACCCAGATCACATCTGGATCTAATTCTTCCATTCAGAAGGAACTGCTGGAACTGTAGGGAGAAGATCTGATGTCAGCTAGGGAACTGGACCTCATGGTAGGTTCACAACAAGGTGATTTTTAATTTTTTTGAATTTTTTAAAGTTCAGCAGTGCTCATTCTACTCCATGGTAAGCACTCACAAGTAACTTTCTCGTGCTCTTGCACGTTTGGCTTTGGTGCCCTATTTCGAAGATGCTCACCTACACACTGTAAACACTTTGAATGACCAGGAAGTGCCTCACCTTCACAGCTTGTGGCAAAGCAAAGGAGTCAATGGCCAGAAATGATTTTAATGAAGCCATGGCATTCTCACCCAAATCCTGGTCAGCTGTCGGACGGACAGGGGGTGAGGGTGATACTTGAGGGGGGTCAATCACCTTCAATCATAGACTTCTGACCACATCTGAATTCCTCCCACCTCTGAAGAACTGGACTCACAAATAACAAAAGTATCTCCACTAGGGAAAAAATTCACGAGTGAAAAGCAACTGTGGCAGACACACGACCAGATTTACGCCGCAGTAAAGAGGGGAAGAGGCAATACAACACCTCGACACAAGCACAGAGGATGCTGACAAACTCCCTTTCCTTGTGCAGCAGCACACAGAATTCTGTGTTCATCTGAGAGCACGACAGACGCCGTGATTTTCCAAAGAACATCATTTTCTTTCTATTTGGAAGCAAGCAAAGGCAGAAGCGTTGCCATCACTGCATCACCCCCCGTATTTATTTCAAGTATTTCCTGTTACTGTTGTGCGCAGTAACTATTTCAAAGCTGTTAAAATGTCCCATGGAGGCTCCTCCAGCTTTAGTGTTTCAAACCCTGAGATGTCATTTTGAATTCATTAATGAACCCGTTTGGAAGCTACACTGTAAAGTTAATACCCAAGAGTTCACCTCTTGCAGAGCAGTTACACCTTACCCCGGGCTACAGCACCAAGGGTTACAATCACTAAAGGGAAATTTACTTCTACATCACTTCACGGATCACAAAGAAACCTCCCTCCTAAGTTTTCAGTGCGTATCCAGATAGTTGATACAATCTGGGGAATCTAAACCACATCTGGTGCAGATGGAAGGACAGAAAGTAGAAATTAATCTGTCACAAAGTATTGAATCCATATATTATCCAGGCATCAAAATAACAGAGCATGTTTAAAAACGGATTTTTGAGGATACAGAATACTGTTCCACATGGACTGGAACATATGACAGAGAAAATAGCTAAAATAATGGCAGTAATATGTATACTAATATCTAGTGCAGCTATAGCTATCAAAAATAATACCCACTTCAACTTTGATTATACTGAGGAACTTAATTTTACAATCTGCTGCATCAATCTATAAACCAGAGTGCACAGCAGAGACTGGGGGATGATGCCCAAAGCAGTTCAGTCTCTGAAGACAAAGTAACTCCAGAAGCCCTCAGTCAGTCGTGACAGTTNCCTTGTAAAAAGTCCCTCTCCAGTCACTTTCACACTCTCTCCTCAGTAACACCCAAGACACCAAGGCTCAGAGAGGGCTGTTACCTGCAGGTCAGCGCTGCACCAGCCCTGAGGCCACGAAACATCTGCTGCTAGTGGCCTCCTAGTCCAGCGGGGCGAGAGAAAAGCTCTCTGATGGTCATGGCAGGTGAAACCCTCACCCAGCTCCATGCATCCCAGCAGCCATCTCCTCACTGGTTAATTCCTCTTGCAGTTTAAATTGTCTGCAGGCATTTTTACTCTGTAGACTGGGTCGGTTGTTTGTTTTTTGGTTTGTGTGGGGTTTTTTTGTTTGTTTTAATCAAGTAAAATTAAAAGGATACTGACTTGAGGTGAGCAATTCCATTGCATCCCATAAACCAAGCATGTGTGAGAAAGCAGAGCGCAAAGCCGAAGCGTAACCAAATGAGATCTCATTAGTAACACTCCCAGCGAATTCTTTGTGTGTTCAGCTCCCAGTTGTTCTGGGAGGAGCTCAGGGTTCTGGTCTAATTAAGAACAAAATGTGTGTGAGGTGGGCTAGGGCGGTTTCTCCACGGTTATCAATGTTCTCCCCTCCTACTATTCTGTGCTATTAAGTTTTTATCTGAAATTCAGCCTTAGTAATCAGAGAGCAACTCTTCTGAATAAAATAAATGGAAGTTTTAAAGAAGCAAATAAGTGATAAATAAATAGAAAAAATAATGTGTATGAAACTGGCCTACAGCCAAGGCTCTCCCTTCTGCTGCCTCTTCCCTTTGCCCATTTGGTTAAAATTACTCAGCATGAACCCCACCAGATAGGAACCACTAATTACAGCTTAAATAGCATCAGGATTATAGAATCCCAGACTGGTTTGGGTTGGAAGGGACCTTAGAGCTCATCAGTTCCACCCCCTGCCATGGGCAGGGACCCCTCCCACTAGAGCAGGGTGCTCAGAGCCCCGTCCAGCCTGGGCTTGGACACATCCAGGGATGGAGCATTACCCTGGATGGCAGAAGCAGTACTGGTGCTTATCCACCACAGCTCAGGAGTTCTAGAGCATCCTCCACCAGACCGTCCCTTGCTGGAGAGATGGCAAAATAAAAAATAAAAATAAAAATGCCACTACTGCTTTTGGACAAGAATAACAAAGGCAATTTTTCAGACTGGTCTGACCCACTCTATACGTGTGAAAACCACCCTTACAATCACAAAACAACACAACATGATTTTCTGCATCTTCTCAGAGCAGCAAATGCAATTAGTTTCAAAAGCCTGAAGGGAAGAGCTGTGGTAGTAGTAGTTCCCTATTGAAATATTGGCCATATTTTAATAATGTAGTGCCAAAGTAGTAAGTCTTGTGGAATGTGACTTACTCAACTCAGCCAGAGTTACTATTTGAAGAAAACAGGTCACAGGGAAGGATGAAAATCTTTGTAATCTCCAAGTGTGGGCAACAGTTTACAGCTTTGTAATAAACGAGGACGAAAGTGGAACCGCGTTTCACAAATAGCAGTCTAAAGCTGAGGGGTTTAACCTATATTTAGATGCCTCTGGACTGATTCTCAGCTGATATAAACTGTCTGTTCCACTGACTCCAACACACTTAAGACAACCTGTGATTTTTGCAGATCTACTTCCTAAGCCAGGATTTGGGAGGAGGTTGGGACACCGGGAAGATCAGCGCTGGTGAAGCCAGCAGCACTGACTCCCTCCAGTCACAAGAAGGCTTTGTAGGGCTCCATTGTCAGGTTAATGGCAATAGTAATCACTGAAGAAAGGTAATGGAGTGGGATGTCTGGGACGTCTGAACATCCTCCTGCATCTTCAGTGGCTTGTTCCTGCTGAGATGAAAGCCAAGCAGCAAGCAAGGCCACCTCTGCAGTCTCTCCACACTGCAGAAGCCCAGAGACGTTTGTAGTGGTCTCAAAAAGTCAAAGCAAAGTGGCACTGGAGCAGGGAACAAAGCCAAAACGACTTTACCCGACGGTGTTTGGAGCAGTATGTTGAGGAGTTACTGAAGATGCCGCTGTTATCTGCCAGTTTTTACAGGTAAATGGTTATTTGAGAGGGATGTCAGCATTCCACGCACGGCCGCCTCCGTACGAGGAGTGACTCAGCTCTTACTCTGCTGGCTTTCTCCACCTGGGATAAAGTCTTAGCTACAGAAGGGCAGAAGAGTTGTAACTCTCCAAAGGCTTAGCTACTTCCAATTTGCAAACATAACCTCTGCAAAAACATCCACTATTATTTGATAGGTATTCTGCCAAGGAAAACCAAGTCTCCTCCAATTTATAATGTTCTAAAACCAAATTACCACGGGCTTTTAATACAGATTTTTGTGATGTTGCTTAGAAACCCCGATCCTTCGAGTCTCCTTCTACATGCTCTCACCACTTTCCAGCAATAACCAGCATAAAAGAAGAGCTGCGAGTCATTCCAACAAATAACCATGATCTCTGCAACAGGAACAGACCCAGCTCCACCACTTCACCGTGTTCCCGCTCGATTCGTTTGCCACGCGTTTTGTACTCACTGATTAACGGGCACATTAATTGGGTGCAGATCTACAGGGTAGCTGGGTGGTGGAATTAATTACAAGCTTGGCATTCCTAGTGTAGCACTTAATATTCTTATTTTTCATATGCTTAAATATTAATTATTTCTTATTTTATTGTTAAATTAATGAATATTTATTGGTTTTAATGTGCTTCTATTTCAAATGTGAGAGTTGTGGTCTTGCTGGTGATTTGCCAGGGAATAAAAGGAATAATAACTCATAAAATGGATTTAAACAGTTTGTAAAATTAAATAAACAAACCACCTGCCGGGGACACACACCCCTGAATATTTCCCCCCACACACTTCTCTTTCTGTGGTTCTCTCTCTGACTGTTGGAGGAATGCAAGAAATGGACAGACAGAAATGGAAAGAAAGCTTGTTAGAGACAAAGGTCACTTCTTCACATCATACTTACAGAAAAAAAAAGTACACTTGGAATGCAAGGGAATGAAAAACCAAATCCACTTTATGGCATTTCCTAAGAGTAAATTCTGGATGAAAAAATGGGATTCTCTGCCTCTCCTACCCCCAAGTTTTTGTTACAGCGTATTTAATTGTGAAGCCAAACCAGAGACTTTCATTTTATATGCACGAAAACATTGTTTTCACACTTTCTAGAGGAAAAAATTAATAGATAGCATCCTTCTTGTTTCCATCTCTCTTCAAAATACTTTCAATGGAAAATTTTAAATGGGGCTGAATTTCCAAATTACTGGAAGAAAAGGCACCCGTTGCCTTTTATCATGGAAGATACTCGAGTGCTGGTCACAAAATATTCTACAAAATAGGAAGAATGATTGAGAATCATTCTTTTGTGGAACTAGGATGCACAGAATCACCATTGCAAAGCAAACAGTAGCTGTTAAACCCCAGAGATTCATTACAACTTGAGACATTGCAGAAAAAAGCAAACCAGAAGATCACCCACTTGACATTCTATTGCCTACAATAGGTAGAGCCAAACAACGATTTTTCAAGTAGCGCCTGAATTCTGACAGCAAACATAATTAGCAGCAATTCTCAGAAATAAGACTGCGTGGCTAGAAACGTATTGCCTCTATTTTCCCAGCTTTATTTCATTTACAATCAAAGCCTGAAAATATGCAATCAAGAATAAAAACCACTGGTTTACATTTTAAGACTGAAAACACATCGATAGAAATTGTCTGATTTTAACAAAAGGGAAAAAAAGCCCACCCTGTCATCATCATCATCATCACAGTCCTTTTGTTCCTGCCTCAAACCAGGAGTAAAATTTCAGGTGCATAATATTTTGGCAACACAGGAAGATTGCAGCAGAACGAGTGCAAACAGAGGGGATGGAGGTAATTGGAAAATAAATATCTCTCAGAAATGCACTGATTTGAAACAGGACAGAACAACAGCACAATGCCTGTAAACATCTGCCAAGGAAGAGCCAAGAGCTGACTGGCACAGAACCTTTCGAAGGAGCTATATAACTTGTGATGAACACGTAGCAGCTCTGCCTGATCTCAGCCAGTTTACCCAGTAACCACCAGGACTGGCCTTCGGTGGAGAGGGGATTGATGTCACAACACGTCACCGAGTGCCACCGCTCAGAACCACAACGTGTGCTGCTTGAGTTTGATCCGTCCACGAATTTCTGGTGGAAACTGGGAGTTTGTGACAGGGGGAGGTCAGAGTGGCCAGCCAGGGCAGACCGAGTGTCCAGCCCAGCGTGTCCCCAGTTCCTCTGCCAGTGGTAGGACACATCCAGCCCAGGCACTTCTGCCACCCCGAGTCTGTGCAGGGGAGACCCACCCCAAAGCCAAGATGCAGAGCACTGGTTTTTGATCTTGGAAGGAGCAGGGAAAAGGTACCGATGGCTCTGATGCTTTAGATACTTCTCATCCTACCTCTCCTGGGCAGCTTACCCCTGTTCACCACTCTGCTCACCACACACGACTCTGTCCCCTGTCCAGGGACAAGTTCTTTTCCAAGCTGCCTACCCTGACTGTGTGCATAGAGACAAACACCTTCAGCTCCTCCTCATCCTCATTGCACTTGGAGCTTTTCCAAGCGAGGTCTCCCTCGTTTGTTTTTTTTTTTCCAGTCACAAACATTTCTTTGTCTTTACTGAAAATACTTCACCAAAGGACATTTGGCCCTGTCACAGCTCTATCCGACCGATGACTCACAGACATTTTACATCCCACTAACACACTTGTGTCTTCTTTTTTTTCCCCAATACGATTTCTGATGGAAGAACTCTGAATTTGTACCCTAATAAGTTCCAATATCACCCAGCTTTCCATCACTCTCATCTTCAGAAGGACACAGTTCTGGGGAATTACACAGTTCTCCCAGTTTTAGAGGCAGTACTTGAGAACTTGATCTACAGTTTTTACTCTTGACAAAGCAAAGTCATTCTGAGCAACAGCTGAAGACCAAGAGAACTCCTGTTTTCCCCTAACAGTGGCTGCCAGGGAGCCACCCCTCTGGGAAGGTCTCCACTGGACAGCATTTCCTGACATCAGGGCACTGCAGAAGAACAATAGCTGTAATACCTGCTGTCCAGAAACCCACAGGGATGATGAGGAGCCACAGCTCTGGCTGGGAAACAGTGAGTCATGAGGATGACTACAACAAATACAAGTGTTTTCTCATCAATTACCTGCACCTCCAGATTCTCAGTCACTACTGACTCACCATTTACAAATGAGGTTTCTACAGTTTTTCACTTTTATGGATCTCTACTGCAAGAAAACTCATAACCCCCTGAAACGGGGCTTTCCTCAGCTGAAGCAGCTCTAGGAGCAAAGATCATCGGGACTACTTCAATTTGCTCAAAGATTTCTGCAAAAGCAGAGGCAGGTTGCCTGGCCACTTGGTGCAAGCAACAGCAGTTTCCAGACTCTTTGCTGAGATGTGAAAGGTTCTGGATGGCTCTCGGGAATTCAACGGGATGTTAATGCCCCCAGACTTTCAGCTCAGGAGTGGCAGGTCTCCTGGCTTTTGTTGCTGTGAAGAGCAATGAATATTTATGGCAGAGTCTAATCTCAGAAAAAATTCAATGCAAACTAATGAGCTTCCACAGGAGTGGGACCCAGACCAGGCTTAAATGCAACCATTAGATAAATTAAAAGCTTTTGCTGTTACATTCAAAATGAGCTCAGCACATTCCTTTCCCCACTTCTAAATTTAGCTCCTAGATTTGTTTGAAGAATTGGTGATTTACTTCAATTCCTGCACCAACCCCGCACTGTCCTCACACGACCACGGGTTCTCAGCACGCCAACAAGACAAGTGAGGAACGCTAGTGAGGGACTTGTCTATGTGCCACGGTTCCTCGAATGCTTGGCCAAAAAAAATAGGAAAAATTTAGATCTGGGCTGTCCTCCCACCTGCAGCTCCTCTCTGGGGTTGGGTTTGCTTTGTTGGTTGGAGTACGGAACGGCCGAGGATGGATACATCGTGTATGTGTCTACAGATTAAATGTCTCTATGTACATCTAAGTGTACACAAACACAGAATGCCCAAACACACACCAAAAATGGAGCTATGTATGATCCCAACATATCTCTGCTTCCTAAAGATGCTCTTGTTCATTACCCTGTAAGATATTTCTGGCTTTGCCAATTCCCTCTTCTCTCCTGGGTGGGTTCTTTCACCTGCTCGGGTATCTTGGTTCCTCTGAATGTCAATGGCTGGGTCTTTGATGAGTCTTTATTACAACCACACAATCCAAGTTGTTCTCAAACTCACTGAAAACAGGATGGGAATGAAAATCTAGACTGTACTGAAGGGCAGTCTGCTTGATAGAACCACCTCATCACTGGCAAGGGGAAAAACAACTCTGGGAAAACAATGCTAGTATTTCATTTTGGTACAAGACCAGCATCAAGATATCACAGAAACACCAAATCCATGGCGGGGGTTGGCAGGGAGCCTCTGGAGATGCTCTGGTGCCACCCCCCTGCTCCCCCCAGCAGGGGCACCCAGAGCAGGGGGCCCAGCAGCGCAGGGTCCAGGCAGGGTGGGAATCTCTCCAGAGCAGGAGACTCCACAGCCTCTCTGGGCAGCCTGGCACAGGCTCCCACACCTCCCACCAAAGAACTTGCTCCTCCTGCTCAGGGGGAACCTCCTGGGCTCCAGTTGGTGCCCCTTGTCCTGTGTCTGGGCACCCTTGACCAGAGTCTGACCCCAAAATATCCACTTCAATATTCTGGATTTACATCCAATTTGAACAGAGACTTTTGCTTTCCACTTTGGAGAAGATCAGACTGTATTTGGCAGATCTACTGCCAAACAGGCCATTTAGTACAACTAAAGATCCAGAAACAGGGCACCAGGCCTCAAACTGCAGGCAGAGCCAAAGCCGTCAACCCCCGAGGCTGACAGCACAACAAACCTGCTGCTGCTCACGACTGCAGGTTGACTCAGCAGCAAGGAAATGTGGTGTCGTGGGCAGCACAGACATGACTCCAGTGCTCGTACCCACTGTGAATTTCATTCATTTGAAATAACTTTCCAGAATCAACTAATGGCTGGAAGAAGTTCCCTGCCTGTGCCTGTTAACGCCAACAGGCCTGCCTCGGGCCCGAGCTCTCTCACATCCAGTGGGAAAACACAGGGGAACTTGATACCATTTACATAAATCCTCAAAGGCAATTATTAAATACCCATGGTCTTAAACTGCATTGCTTTATTTTTATTTTTTTTTAGATTGTGAAATATATTCTGATTTATATCACTGCGTTTGTTTTCCTGGCTGCAGATGGTTCTGTTGTAGCCACAGTTTTCTTGCCATGATTTTCCCGCTCTTATTGGCTGAGAAAATAAATCACGTTGAACGTATTTCACAAGCCAGTATGCAAAGAGATGCTGCTATAGACCAGCAGCTACCATCTCGTTCAAAAAGAGGTCAAATTCAGCCTAAAACAGAAGCAGGACAAATATCCCCTAAATGACCACTCTGCAGCACCTCTTAACTCCCCCCGTCCATTACCTCCCACCTTTTGGCACTTGCAGAGAGGACACAAGCCCAGAAACGCAGAGATTCCCACTTTTTTTTGTCCCAGGAGATGCAAAATGACCTCGGCAATTTCCTCCCTCTTATTTTGCCTCATAAGGCAGCTGCCCCTTCCATCGAGTGGTTTTAAGGGCAACATCTGCATCAGCAAACCCTTCTATTTCCAGTTAACTCCGCAGCACCCAGCAAAGCCTCCTGCCACAGCAGAGAGCAGGGAAATCCTTCCCTTGCAGAGAATCCTTCCCTCGGTTCCCACCACCACAGAACCTCCTTTTGGATAAATGCAGCAGGACAAGTCACACTTGGCCACTTGAACAAGCCACTGAGCCCAGAGGCTACGACACTCAGCTGGGAATCTTCCTAACACTTCCAGACTTGGCAGGATTTGCTTATTGAACACCATGCTATCATGGATAGAGCAGAAAACTCAGCCACAATCCCAATCTTGCTCCCTCTGAACTCAATAACAAAGCTGTTGCTATTTTCACTGGCATTAGAATATATACAATTTCTAAAAAAATACAAACACGTATAAATAGAAAAATACTCTGCTTGATCAAAATTATCCCGCTGTGGAATTCTGATTCTTCAGTCCCAGCAGAGACACAGCCATTTATTCCAGCCAGCTCCCAGGGTGCAAAGTCTACGCGATCGCTTTCTCCAGGAAGGTATTGGAGGTATTTGAGATGCAGTCCCGTGGCTGCAGCCCAGCGTGCATCCAGCCTGCCACACGATCAGTACCTCAAAGGCCTCAAACCTGACGTCCTGACTGATTTTTCAACCCTTTGGCAGCAGGTTGAAGCTTTTTGCTTTGTTTTTCTAAGCAGTAAGTGTAACTCAGAAGGCTGGAAGTGGGCAGTTTATGGCAAAAGGTGTTTTTGACTCCTATCAAGAACATTGTGTTTGGCACACAAGAAAAATAAAGATAGTTATCCTTTAAAAAATGAAAGGGCTGTGGCTCAAAGCCCAGGGGAAGCAGTGAAAATGCCACAATATCCCATCAGAGGCACAGCACCTGCACTGGGGATTTTGATGAATGCACGTGTGCCAAAAAGGGCACCCTTTGAAAATGAGCTCAGTAACACAACTCGGTGTGAGCAGCACGTCCTCAACAGAGCCCATCACCACCACCTGCAACGGGGGGACACAACCCCCCGTCCCAGCCACCCCCAAAGCCAGGGATCCACTGGATCCCTGTTATAGAAAACAATTACCCAGCGCTGGGCTGAAGACACAAATGTGTTCCTTGCTTCGTGCAGTGCAGCGTCCTATGTTTAGCAGGGGAAGTGTACAGATTGATTTATTTTTATTCACTTTTCTACTGTTTCCTTTTCAGATCATTTAAATGTCGGTCAATTTATAGCAACAAATTAGTGCAACTTTTTTTTTTTTATAAATACTACCAAGAAACACCAACAAAGAGACATTTCTACAATATTCTGCCAATAAAGGCTTCCAAAGAGTATCCTAAACCACCAAACACCTTTAACCTTTGTGCCAATCATACAGGGAGCTGGTTCTACTGAGGCTACATCTTCTCAACACCTCACATTACTCCTTGAAGAGGAAAATACCCTCACATAATCAATCACTGACTGGGGTTATTTCATAGTTTTTTTCCAAATTTATTTAACATTTTGCATTTTTAAATGTCACCTTATAGATTCCAGATACTGCCAGCTAATGCAGCAGCCTCCACCTCCCACTGCATGCTCACTGTTTGCTGAAAACCAGCAGTTGAATTGCTTTAAACCAGGGGAAAAACCAACCCTTAACCAGACAACACCATTGCGTTGTTAACAATAACAAGATTTTGCATGTCCGGAAACATCAGGTGAAAGAGACTGATGTGAATGTTCAGTCACTTACTTTGGTAGAGTTTTCAAGTGATTTTCTCTTAACTCCAAAATTCGCAATTTGACAAGCCTAGAAAGAGGATAGAAAACAATTAGTTTATTCCACAAACTGGTCCAGGAAACGATTTATTTCCACAAAAAGAAGAGAGGCCACTTAATGTGCTTAATGCAGTAAGATGTCCAGTTATGGTGGGGATGAATATGGTACAAATTGGATTCAGAATCAANTGGAAACATCAGGTGAAAGAGACTGATGTGAATGTTCAGTCACTTACTTTGGTAGAGTTTTCAAGTGATTTTCTCTTAACTCCAAAATTCGCAATTTGACAAGCCTAGAAAGAGGATAGAAAACAATTAGTTTATTCCACAAACTGGTCCAGGAAACGATTTATTTCCACAAAAAGAAGAGAGGCCACTTAATGTGCTTAATGCAGTAAGATGTCCAGTTATGGTGGGGATGAATATGGTACAAATTGGATTCAGAATCAAACTTCATGTTCCCTCTGAGGGTGTTGAGACCCTGGCCCAGGCTGCCCAGGGAAGCTGTGGATGGTCCATCCCTGGATCTGTTCAAGCCCAGGCTGGACGGGGCTCTGAGCACCCTGCTCTAGTGGGAGGGGTCCCTGTCCATGGCAGGGGGTGGAACTGGATGAGCTTTAATAAACCCAAATTATAATCAACATGGGGAGGAAAAGGATGAAAACACAGAACCAGAACAGTGAACAAGGGACTTTGCTCTTCATCTTAAATTGTACAACTTCACTCACAGAAGAACTGGAGTATTAAACTATTTTCTTTTTGAAATACATTCAATGCAGGAGCTGGCCAAAAAAAAGAGAAAAGGGAAAAAAAGAGGGAAAAGAGGGAGAGGGAAAAGAAGGAGAGTGAGAAGGAGAGGGAAAAGAAGGAGAGAAGAGAAGAATGAGAAGAGAAGAGAAGAGAAGAGAAGAGAAGAGAAGAGAAGAGAAGAGAAGAGAAGAGAAGAGAAGAGAAGAGAAGAGAAGAGAAGAGAAGAGAAGAGAAGAGAAGAGAAGAGAAGAGAAGAGAAGAGAAGAGAAGAGAAGAGAAGAGAAGAGAAGAGAAGAGAAGAGAAGAGAAGAGAAGAGAAGAGAAGAGAAGAGAAGAGAAGAGAAGAGAAGAGAAGAGAAGAGAAGAGAAGAGAAGAGAAGAGAAGAGAAGAGAAGAGAAGAGAAGAGAAGAGAAGAGAAGAGAAGAGAAGAGAAGAGAAGAGAAGAGAAGAGAAGAGAAGAGAAGAGAAGAGAAGAGAAGAGAAGAGAAGAGAAGAGAAGAGAAGAGAAGAGAAGAGAAGAGAAGAGAAGAGAAGAGAAGAGAAGAGAAGAGAAGAGAAGAGAAGAGAAGAGAAGAGAAGAGAAGAGAAGAGAAGAGAAGAGAAGAGAAGAGAAGAGAAGAGAAGAGAAGAGAAGAGAAGAGAAGAGAAGAGAAGAGAAGAGAAGAGAAGAGAAGAGAAAGATAGTGCTTTCTGCTAAAAGATTTCAAGTAGTAGATATGTCCTTAAGCAACAAACGTTATTAGACAAAGTACCAGGAAGGCTTTAGAAGAGCATCGTGAACTGAAATGCTACACACCTGAGACACTGCAGAATATTCCATATATTTATTTTCCCTTGACGTTTGACCACGATGTTGGATTCCAAACTGCACAAGCAGGCTGTCTTACAACGTACTCTGATATTTCCAACACACACCAAATGCAAGCAATGACCACCTTTCCTCCTCCTCCTTCCAGAAGGGTTTTCTGGAAGGGCCAGCGAGAGGCCCATCGAGAGAATGCTGATAAAGCAGCACTTTCTGTTCCCCAGTGCCTGAGCACACCAAAGTCACTGCCAACCCAAACTACGTCACCTCAGTTCTAATTTTGAGGTGCTGAGCTGGTGCTCCCAGTTAACAATAAAACATCCATATGGGCAGCTGAATGGAGCAGGAAAAGAACTAATCTGGGGTGAATTCAGCAGCGTAACAGAGGTGGAATGAACCCCACACGTCTGCCAGACCTTTGCATGTAAGGAGCCAGTGGCTTCTGCTGCCTTCTTTAGAGGCCCTGGAAAATTGTGTTCACTTTGATTTCCACCCCCCCTCTGCTTTGTCCTTATCTAACACTTTTTGGCTCAGCTTCTGCTGCATTTATTTTTGCTCTCGCTCTCCCTCCTTTCTGCCACGCTGTCTTTTGAATCTTCTTCTGGCTTTCACATTTTTCCTTGGGTTACTCCACCAGGCTCGAGTCATTTCTTTCTTCCCTTCTGACTCACGCTGCGTTTTCCTTCGGTTCATTTTTCAGTGGGCACAGACCACGTTGCTGTTTTCTGCCCTTGCCACAATTTAATAACACGTGTGATTAAGGACAGGCCTCTTCTCCAATTTCTATTTCTCCTCACCTCCTCCCTACAGCACCCAACTGCATCGCTTCATCATACGAGTCTTGCTGACACAACACTCTCTCTAACAACAACCATTCATCAAACAGGGCTGAAAAGTCAAAATCTCTTTGATTTTTTGTTTTGCTTTGGTTTGTTTGTTTAGAAAAGAAAAAAAAAAGAAAAGAAAATACAGCTTTAAAATGGTCCCTCGATCAAGTTCATATGAGAGAGAAAAGTGCTTCGATGACTAATTCTTACCTTCCAAAGTTAGCTGGAAGAAACTCCAAAAAGGCATCATTTAGATAGAGCTGGGTCAAATTTAGAAGTTGTGTGAAGCCATCTGGCAGCCTGAAAAAAACAGTCAAAAGCTTAATGCTCACACCGACGTTGCTATGGAAATAACAACAATATATCTTTGGAAAGAGAGAGGTGACTTTCTCTCTCACCTTCCTTCCCTACCCAAATTCTGAAGGAGAACTTGTTTCAGAAAACATTTTTTGCCCGTTCTCATCTTTTCCGCGTTGCTAGAGCCACATGAAATGCAAATGCCNTTCCCTCCTTTCTATTTCTTTTTCACTTTCTTTTATCTCCTCCATTCTTTCATCCCCATTCCTTCCCCTCCTCCACTCCATTTTATAACTCGTGGGATGACAACACACATTTTTTGGTTACTATTCCTGCAAACTCTTGGAAGGCAGGAGGGATGCCAAAGACCCAGGCGGAGAGCTGAGGGTCCAGCACCAGCCCGGCTTTAAAAGGCTGCGACATCGCACGCGCCGCTTTCCTTTGCCACGTGGAAAGACACCACGCTCCTTGCCTCGCACACAGATCCTCCACAGACACACCAACCCCGGCTCTAAAGCTACTCCACGGAAATCGAGACCAATCCTGCCAACGAGCTTGGCACAACGCCCTTCAATTGGCGTTCGCTTTGAGCAAACTTTCTGCGCTTGCAGTAGAGAAACACAAGCTACGGATACTCACTTAGAGACTGGATTGACACTGGCTTCAATAATTGTTAAACACTTACAACATTTAATATTCTCTGGAAAATCTTGAATTCCTAAAAAAATAGTGAAAGAATTGTTACACACACATCAAAACCTCTGGCTTGTTCTGTTCATCAGCGAGTTTGTTTGGCATTTTCAGATCAGGCTCAAGCTGGAGCAGGGAGAACACAGCTCTTTTAGCATCAGAGCCTAACGGATGGTACTTAGGCAGTAAATAAATGCACTGAACAGATAACAAGCCTGGTGCTGAAACTGTTATGCTAACACTCAATTTACATAATCTTCTAGAGTTAAACAGTGACATCGTTTGTACTGATGCTTGCGCTTTCCATTTCTTCCCGAACCGCTTATCTTTCTCTCCTCTGCCTCCCTCTCTTCTCAGGAGAGCCCCCATATAATCCTGAGAGTCTCCAGCTCTCTGCTGATAAGGAAATTTTCACAACTTTCAAGAGTGCCTCATTTTCAAACCAAAGACACTTAAGTTCAGACCTGCAAAGGTTTTTTCAGCCCCATAAATATGTAAATGAGCATTTGGAAATGCGCATCGGCCAGTTAGTCACTGGCTGCATAGATCCAGGTGGTTGTTTGCCTCCAGTGAGATGCTTGAGTAGAGCCCAGTAAGGACTCAGGCACTTGGGAAAGTGGAGTCATTCATAAGTGCACTGGAAAATGCTGCCCTGCTCTGATTTCCAGTGTAGATCAATCACCAGTCCCTGTGCTATGCTATGTAAAGCAAACTCTTAGTAGACAGAAAACTAAAGGAGGCAGCGATCCACCCAGAGGTCTGAAAAGTGCCAGACAGGAAAACAGTACATAGTCTAGAAAAAGCAATTTTCCTAGAACACGAGCTTGGTAATCATTAGAAAAGGAAACTTCATTATCGTTCAAATTCATTACAATGCTTTAAAATACTTAGACTGTTGATCTCTTACCATTTTTACTGATATCAAGTTCTCTGAGATTAACTAAACTAGCAATGGTGGTTGGCAGACTGGAAAGGTCATTGTCTGGTATACTCAGTTTGCGTAAAGCTTGACAGTTGAACAGTTGCTGAAACATAAAAAGACACCTTACAGTGTTTCAGGAAAACAAAAGTCAGTTTGGGATCATCATTTAGACACAGAAGCAACAAAGACCACAACACAAAACTTTGCCACGTTAAGAATTCCATCATCAAAAGCCCGTTGAGAAGCCACTGCTCTCACAGGCTGCTCAGTCCCAGTGACTCAGCTCGGACAGAGTTGACAAGAACAACCAAAGCACTTCATTTGTAGCTGGAATGGTCAGGGAGAGCTTTCTCTCAGAAACTGCACACTCGTGGCTATCGATATTTTACAGGTACGTGATATTTAGCATCCCTCATAACAACCAAAATGTTTCTGTGGCTTCTGGTAAATTAAAATGTTTAATTTCATCATTTAATTTTCATGAAAGGTTTTTAAATATTTTGACTGCACGCAGAAGAAATTTGCTATAGTCCAGAAACAAAGCCCTCTGACATTATCGAAACGCTCTGTTCTTTAAATACTCCCGGATGTGATTCTAGTTTTTAATTTCAATTTTCTGAAATGTCAGAATTTGCACCACAAAAGCAAATCCTCCTTTCAACCTGGAGTGATGGAGAAATCACAGTGAGAGCACCGATCTAACACGGCTGCTTTCCCCAAGGGGTACCACGGCCTCCTCCACCGCCTCCCTCACGTGGAAACGAACACAGAGACCCTACCAGGAGAACCTGCCCTGAGAAGCCACCCCACCTTCCCCAGCCTGTGCTGTGTGGTATTTCTGATCCCACCCTGCACGAGCCATCCCAGGGCCCTGCGGGAGAGAGCTGCCTCCCGTCACCCACTCAGGGGCTGCAGGCTCTAAAAGCATCTCTCCTCACACCAGTGTGGCCACCAAAGCCCGTGGGACTTTCTGCAAATAGGAATTCACCAAACAGCACCAGAACGTTCAGCGGGTTCTGGAGAAGAACAACTTCTCTTTGCAGGCATCTCACAAGGGTTCTTCAAATATCTGAGCTATCTTTACACCAGCTGTAGTCTTTCTTTCAGACTTTGGTATCAGAGTGGAGTCCATATCCTCATCTGCAGGCTGTTAGAGTCTGTAACAATCTGATTGCCTGGATGAAAAACTCGGCCAGTCTCTAGGGAGGAGAAAACCAACACACCAATCACATCCATGGGGCTCTGAGCACCCTGCTCTGGGTGCAGATGGCCCTGCTCCCTGCAGGGGGTTGGACCAGATGAGCTTTAAGGTCCCTTCCCACCCAAACCAGTCTCTGATTCTGCCAACGTGTGACTTCACCCCAAGAAAATTTGAGATCATTTTGAAGCTGCATTTTGCTGCCATCACTTTCCATCCTAATCCTTTGGAAAAACCCATCTTCAGCATCACCTATTCTCACTCAGCAAACTGAGAGGGAATAAGATGAGTAAAATGTGCTCAGAATGAGAAGCCCCCACAGCTCAGTTGCTGTCAACCAGCACCAAATACGAAAGAGCCTTTTCACTGGAAAACACTTCTCAAAGCACCTTTGGATTGACAGTTTTCCAGTCTAATTTAAAGGACTGGGCAGAACAATCACTGTACACACCAGAAGCCAAACTGGGTTACACACTTCTGCGTGCAGACAACGTTAATAAAGAGAAATCTCTCTCCAGAGGATGAGGAATTCCTTTGCAATCATCCGAGAGCACCAGCATTCTCTCTTTTTTCAAGGAAGCACATCATTTTGGACAAGACTGGAAAGTAACATCATTAACAGGCTCTGGGGTTTGCTCTTGAGATGTGCAGCTGCGTTGCTGCGCGAGAACAGCTGTGGAGCACAGCAGTGTTCAGGTGGAGAACCCCCACAACTGTGGTACATACCCAAACCAGGCTACTGTCCCTGGAAAATTAAATTCCCAGTGCACATTCCCAGCCATTCCCCTGGAGAACTCTTCCTTGAGAAGCCAAGGAAAGCTTGGAACTTGAAGTTCTGACAATATCTGAACAGCTCCGAGGCTTTTGGAACTGGTGAGTGAAGAAGCATAATAAAAAAGTATCCCCTCTGGAGTAACTTCATGATGAGCTGCTCTATCAGAAGAGTGTGAATGCAGGTGCGGGGGCCCAGTGGTTTTTTTTAACCCACTGCATTTATAAAAGGCTTTTTGCTCGATTTCCAGCACTTTATGGCCATCACAGTTTGGTTGCAGCCATTGTACTGCATGCCCATACCCCACTGTTATCCCCTCTGCACTGGAAGCCAAGCGGTGCTAACAGCGCTGCGATCGGAGCCGTAACAATGGGCTATTGTTCTGCCTCTCTCCAGCTCCTGGCCACACAGCTGCAGAGCTTGTTGGCGTCCAGGGCCACTGGAGAGAACAATGAACAATGTGAAATCGCTGCTCTTCGGTTTCCGTCGGCGAAACTGAAATAGACTGGCCAACAAGGGGGGAGTTGGATGTCAGGATTACAAAGAGGTGACACTTCCTAGCTGTGCTCAACAGACGCTCGATGCTTTTATCGGTCAGTTTGGAACAAGGATGCAATGCCCTTGGTGGAAACCAGAACTTGGCTAGAGAATGCAGTGAAAACCAGTTCATTTATAATCCCTACCCATCTACGTGCGCTGTCCATCAGTGATCACCACTCATATGCTGGTTCTTTATCTCCCTGCTTCTCCGTAAGACGAGAAGAATAAAGAACTAAGAGGCAGCCTCTGCCTCCAGTAGCATACTGCCCATTACTGGTGTACACTGGTGAAACACCATGGTGGCTCTTTCCAGCTTGTTGCTGGAGACAGGCAAATTTTTCCTAAGGCACTAATGAGTAAACACATTTTGTGCACTACAAACTAGTCCAGATTTTACTTCATAAGGGAGAGCTGCTGAGGAGAATTTTCATCTCATTCATGTTTTTCTGGATACTGATGGTCAGTGACTCCACCTTCATCAGAATCAATATTCTATTTATTAGTCATTGATTCATTTGGCTCATACAAATACAGACATACTTGCAGAAGCAGCTCATGGGAAGAAAGTCAAAGGCAAATAAAAAAACCCCACTTGGCTGGATTTAGGGGAAAATGAAGAATTCTATATAATGTATATTACGTTATATATAACAATCCTATAAATCCTTAAAAGAAAAATATTAGCAATTGGGAACTAGAAATCCATTTCTAATGAAGATAGCAGAAAAAATAAAACAATTATTATGATACATAAGGTAAAAATCAGGGGCAAAAAAGGCAGAATGAGTTTAACACATCAGCTTAATGCAAAATAATTTCTTGGTTTCTAGAGCATCATGGAGCAGTGAAAGTAACAAAAGTAGAGAAGGACTTAGCAGAGCATTTGCCTGAGCTTTTTTTCATTAAATTTTTAAACGTGATCAAGACTCCTGATGATAGAAAACTGGTAAATAACAGAAAAATTGACAAAAGGTTCCCCTGGAAGAAGTTATTTTACTCCTGATTTACAGGGAGAGGAAAGTTCTGCCCACAGGAGATCTTAACGTGCAATGCAGCAGTTCCTGTCAAGGAACAGAGGGCCCTTTTAAGGAAGAAAAAAGAACAAAAGGCATTTTCTCTCCTAGGATATCAATTCGATAGTTCAGAGACATGCAGCAAAAAATATCTGAAGCAGAAAATTTGATAAATTATTTGGACTGTTTAATTTATGGTGACGATTAACAAAGGCTTAAGACAAAAAAGTGGGAGTGCTGCAAAGCCAGCCAATTAACACTGCCACTAATCTGCTCCTGTGCAAGGCCAAGGCTACGTTGAACTGACTCCCAGTTAAGACCAATTAAAAGGACCTTTCCAATACATAATATTTACTTCAAGATACTATTTCTATACTTGCAAGTGACCCCAAACAACTATACCAAAAATCCCCACCTGAATTGGACACTTTAGATGTTCTGCAGGATGAGCTTCAGCGGTGTAATTAAACCATACGAGCTTAACAGTATGTTCTTATCAACAAAGAGTCCTGAAGGAATTCATTAGCAGCAGAGTGGCCTCCCTCACAATCCGTTTCATATTTATGGGGACAGAGAAATACCTGTTCCTCTGCTGTCCACCCTAGCAGCAGGAGAGAGGAGACCCCTCTCCGTATCGTCTTCCTATGACACTTACAGGGCTGTAGCCCCCCCTTCTCACCACCTGTAAAGAGTTTCTGGATGGAGTGAGGAATCTTCAAGCAATGAACCATCATATCCCAAAGAAAGGGATGCCATGTCATGGAAAAAATATGTTTTCTACATTTGTAAATAGAATTCATATCGAGTCTCTCTCTGGTAAGTATGTGGAGAGGTGATGAAGAATGGATTACAGTGGAACAATGGTTAAAGAAAGGCTTCTAAGCATCCTTCACCACTGCTGAGAAGAATTCAATTAAGGAATGGATTACATTACTACATGCTTCATTATGTAGCTAGTACCTCCTATTAATTGGTTTTTCCGCTGCCTTGCCTTCTTTTGTTGCCAGAACACTTGTTGGAGTAACTTTGAATTCCTTACAGTAAACATTCATCAACCAAAGGACAGATTTAGAGATTCTGGGAAACAAGTTTTGCATAGGAAGGAGAACTTCAGTAATCTCACTGTGGGACCTCGTTTGGTAAAAAGATAATAATAAATAATATAATAAACAACCAAACCCAGCCCACTAGTGGGAGAGCTCTGGCATTTCTCCCCCAGATTCCACAGCTTATCCTGACAAAGAGCTTGCTTTTAAAAGCAGTGATACTGGGGATGCAAGCACGAGGTCCCCTGCTCCGTGTAGGAGCACACTCCTGGTGCAGGATCAAACGCCACAGCCACTGCTGGCTGTGCAGGAAGAGCCACTTTGGAACGACTCAATTACCCAATTTCAGGCTTCACCAGCTGCCTCCTGTTACCGTGCTCTGAAGCAGGGAGAAGTAGGTGGCCCTGCTCCTCCCCACGCAGGAAGGGTGGCTCGGCTCTTCAGAGAGCAGGAGGAAAATGACTGTGTAAAAAGGTACTTGAATCTCTAGAGCTACTCGCCCTGGCTTTTCCCCCAGCGAGAGAGGCCCCGGGGTCAAGAGCAAGCCCCATCTCTGAGCAGCAGGGACACACATTTCAGAACACGACGCTGACACCCGCGTCCCGGGCAGAGCACCGATTACCTTGGGCAGCTCTTCAATCTGATTGGCATCCAGGTAAAGCTCCTCTAACGTCCGTTCGAAGTTGAAAACCTCCTTTGGCACCTGCTGCAGGCCACAGTGAGAGTAATCCAACACCGAGACGATCTCCTCCTCGCCACGAAAACACCGGCAGGGCACCAAGCGGCCGATAATTTTCCTTTTGGTTGTCATCTCCAAACAGCATACTGAAGGGAAAGGGGAAAAAAACAGTTGTTTGAAACCGGCAACGCTTTGGGGGACAATTTTTGCTAGAGTTATTGTCGAGGTTGCAGTCTATTAAGGTTTTTCCTGAGGGATCTCTGTGGCCTGCATTCTGAACGACTTCCACCTTTCTCCAGCACCTGAGAAAAAGGGAGATCTGCCAGCGTGACCACAGGACCCAGTCTCAACACATCACCCAGTCCAGGAAACGGGAGGAGAAGGGGCAGAGCAAGGACAGGAGGGAGAAGGGGCAGAGCAAGGACAGGAGGGAACATTGCCAACATCAGCAACCCCTCCACCCGGCCAGTACTTCCCAAATCCAAGCCTGGGCTAGAGAAGGGGCCACTGCCCCCAACCTGCCTGGAGCTTTGACCCAAAGAGCTGAGCTGAGCGTGCAGAGGGCGTCTGTAGCCGCACGGCTGGCGGAAGGCGTGCTGCCCGGGATGAACCCCCTCACCCCCAAGCCGTGCAGCCCCTTTGCGCTCGAGCGCAGAAGCCGCCCTCGCAACCACGTGATGCAAACTTTGCCACCATCAAAACAAATGTCCTTGGAATATCAAAGTGTTTGTAGCTTTTCAAGCCATTTGTAGATAAGGAACAACTGAGCAGTGATAACTACTTCAAAAACTACCCTGAGAAACACCCTTCCCATGGGCACCACGATGCTGAGCTCGGCACCGCTCAACTACTACGTAAAGCGGGTCCCACATTGCATGAAATAGAAACCTGGAGCAATTTTGGTTCAGAAAAACACCCACCGTCCCTCATTCAGTGGAAAATTGTTTTAAAAATTAGAAAGAAAGAAGCGCAGAGGCTGAACAAAAGTGATTCCATTACTTTGCACTCCTCAAAAGCTGTGGTGAGGCACCATTGTCATGATGAATGAGAGTGGTGGGATTCATTGGTTATCTACTGGAAGTGTCCTCTTCAGGGAAAAAAAAACAAAGCACCACAGCAAACCCAAACCAGAATGTGATTCGGACAGATGAACAACCTGCGCTGAAGAAAGGATGGATACTGGAATAGGAAAGGTGCTTGGACCTGAGTGATGGTGCTTTGCTAAGACTTTGGGAGAGAGTAAGTATAAAGTAACACCACTGTACAAACGGCTGCTTACAGAATATCTGCTGGAAGAATGGCCATGGAAAATACATTTATTTTGATTAGAAGTGGGCTTGCGTGTGTCCAGAGCCTGCTCTATTATTAACCCTTTGTGATTAAAAAGAAAACAAACTCAAATGATGAAAAAACTGTAAAAAAAGAAAAAAAAACCCTCCAGGATTTCTTCTTTGCACCAGCACAGGACCTGTGGTACAACTGAAAGTAGTAAAATTTCATGCCCTGTGGACTAATGGTAATTAAACCCTTTATTAATTTCAGTATTATTAATTCCTACCCCGGACTAACTCCAGCTTTGGTAATTACACTTCTCTTACCTACATTTTATTCCTTCATCGTTTTTGTAACTCTCCCAGTTCTCTATCCTGGGAATTTATGAACACCTTAGGTAATAACCAATGCCATACAAGTGCCCTCGTAGCAAGCTGTAAAGTCCCATTTTTCAGCAATTCAGGAAAAAACCCAAATGAATCACAAACCCACATTTTTCCCCACAAAACCTGCAAGATGTTACAACCTGCTTTCTGAATGCACATTCTTTCTTGAATGACATTAAGGAAACAATGTAGGAAGGATAAATATAAACTGCTATTTATCAGCTTCGTGCAAGCATCTCGTTATCTTGATCTGCAGTTTATTCTCTTAGAAAGAAAACCCTTAATCTAAAGAAAGCTGTAGTTTTATGGAAATGAATTACAACAAAATCTGCTCTCAATTAATGCATCTTTTGTGCAGCAAGCCCACTAATCCCTGTCCTTCAGGAACCACGAGAGATGCTCCCCTTACCTATCTAAAAGGCAGAGACCTGCTGGGTGCTGACAACACTCTGAGTGAAAGATGGAACAAAACAGCTCCACAAACTTCAAAACTTTGGGTATCTTGAAAGAATAGGAGAGGTAGCAATTTTATTTTTCAAAAGACACGATAGAAGAATTTAGTTTTTCATCTCAGAAGCTTTCTCCTCTGCAATGGGCTACAGATGATCAGATAGAGCCATATTCCTTTTTTCCCCCTTCACAAAGTAATTAAAAATTGGTTTAAAAGAATCACAACTAAAAAATGCCAAATATCTCTGAAAACATTTTTATCTGATCCATTTATTTTTACCCTAAAATATGCAAAGTATTATCTTCAATGTGCTTTCCTTTTCCATTAACTGTGTTCAAAACCCAGTAAGGACGAGTAGCAAGTGGCAGTGCTTGGGCAAGCTTCGAAAGAGCTGCAACATCAGAACTGCCTTTGGATTCCACTCCAGTTCTTCTTGAAAGTGCATTTAAAATAAGAATTCCCAAACACCACCCTTGAAAGATCTGACCGTAATTATGAAGTCAGTTCTGTTGATCATCTTGGAGCTGCAAAACTTCAGATGCACATATTGAGACACATGCTGAAAATAAACAACCACCCAAACCCAAACCTCAGAAACCTAATCCCCAACCCCCCAGGCCAGAAAGCACTGCTAAGACTATTTAAAAACCCTCTGGGACTCACAGAAGCTTTGGTTTCTATCGGGCTCATTGGCTGGAACCTGCCCTGACAAAAATCACAGAATCACAGAGAGCTTTGGGTTGGAAGGGACCTTAAAGCTCATCCAGTTCCACCCCCTGCCATGGGCAGGGACCCCTCCCACTGGAGCAGGGTGCTCAGAGCCCCATCAGCCTGGGCTTGGACACAGCCAGGGATGGAGCATCCACAGCTTCCCTGGGCAGCCTGGGCCAGGCTCTCACCACCCTCAGAGGGAAGAACTTCTTCCTCATTTCTCATCTCCATCACCCCTCATCCTGTCCCTGCAAGCCCTTGTAAAATGTCCCTCCCCAGCTTTCTGATTCTGGATACTGCAAGGCCCCCAGAAGGTCTCCCCAGCTGGAGCCTTCTCCTCTGCAGGCTGAACCCCCCCAGCTCTCCCAGCCTGGCTCCCAGCAGAGGGGTTCCAGCCCTCCCAGCACTGCTGGGGCTCCTTTGGCCCCGGTTCCCCAGGTCCCTGTCTCTGCTGTGCTGAGGACTCCGGAGCTGCCCCAGCACTGCAGGGGGGTCTCCCCAGAGCAGAGCTCTGGGAGCAGAGGGGCAGGATCCCCCCTCCCCTGCTGGGTCAAGGAAGGAATCATTCTGTTTCCATAAGGAAACCAGCTCCTGAAATGATGGATGCTACTGAATTCTACACAGTTCTTTATTTAAAAAATATTATAACCATTCATTTAAAAACCAGCCTGGACTTCCCAGCAGTTAAACATATTTTTTTTTAAATGGTTGGCTGTGGAAGATGGAGCTTTCCCTGGACAAACAAGGACCAGGTGTCATCTTTCCAGCACCTTCCACTGAAAGAACAATTTGAGTTGGGAAACAACAGTGACACTGGCACAACACCTTTTCCTTCCACTGCCCTGCCAGGCTGGATTATCTGCACACAGCCTTTTTCCACTGAAGAAGTTTTGGATGGAACACTTCATTTAATTATTCTCATCTCAGGAAGGTCTTAGTTCCCCGACCACAGCCCACGTCAAAATTCACGTGGGATGAAAAACAACAGGTAGCAAGAAGAGCAGGACCAGCCTGTGCTGGCTGACAAGGCATCAAACACAAAATCGCTCCTTCTCTTCAAGTTTCATTCAGGAAACTGCAAGAAACTGCAAAGTTTAAGCTGTCTAGAAAGTTGCTGAGAAATCCTGAAAATGAAGAGCTTGGAAGTCTGAGTGAGAGCATTACAAGGCTGAAATGAGTAATAAGGGGAGCACTTGCCAGAGGGTTCAGAAAATATTAATTATATTCAAAGCAGCAGACAATTCGCTTCGCTGATTTCTTTGTCATACATCACAGATAAGTGATGATTTTCCTGTTCCTTTTTTCTTTCTCCTATTATCAGCATAATCAACAACATTAATATGCTAATCTGTTGGCTCTCTGCAGCGAGTGCCATGATCAAGCTTGGGAATCACAAATACATCAATCACCGAACCGCTCACAGTCTCCACCATCCCCTTCTGGCTCTCCCAGAGATCCGTTATCCCTCCGGAAGCGAGGAAAGCAGAGCCCCAGCCAGCTCCAGGCTCCCCTCACACCCATCCCACGTGGCATCTCTGATGCTGACGCCCTCAGCTTGTCACCGAGACCCAGCCACGGCCACTCATCCCCAAGAGCTGCCCTGGCTGCGAGGCTGGAGACCCAGCTCTTCAGCTCCTGGTTCTTTTCCTGGTATCCCACCCTGCTTTGGACCACACCTTGCTGATGGTAGCACCACCTTCTGCTTCGTGAAACCCGTGTTCTGTGGAACAGAAGACTCCACTGAGGCATTTAGCATGATCTGGGGTTTGGAACCATGTGGCTCCTTCCAACCCGAACCACTCCATGGTTCAGTGGTGAAGTTGCAATTAAAAATAAAACCAACCCTGGAATTTCCTTCAGCCAAAACCCTTTTCCTCACTGATATCCTCCTAGCACTGGACAGACAACCCCTTTTATTTTCTTTCTTCTCTTTTAATCAATTCCGAGTGCTCTTTAGATGGCTCCCATTGTGTCCAGTGAAATTATGGACTCACGGAAATTACTGGGGAACTTCAAAGCTCTCAGAGTCACCTGAACTTTTTCAGTTAGAAACACAGCATTACTAATAACCTTTTTTTATGTATAAAGATTGCATCTGCACATAGGAGCTGTGTCCTCCTCATCCAGCTCGTGGCGTTTCAATTCGCTGCTCACCTCTGCAGCAGATGCAGCCGTGTGGGCATCATCTCAGCACTGCTCTTATGAAACACTGTCTGAGGTGGTTTTTACTCCGGTATTTCTCTGCTTACTCAGATGTATAACTCCTAATCCCTCCATTTTGCAGTGTTTATTCTGGTCAAGACCCTTTGTCTCCAGCCATAACGCTGTAGTTGTGACAGGAGAATGAGGGTTATGTAAGCTCTTGCATCAGCAGCAACTGCTGGGTTTCATATTCCACAATTTCCTAATTCAAAAAGAAGTTCTGATGAAAGGTAATCGGCTTATTCTTTGCCTGAAAAGCAGCATCTCTCTTCCTTAAGATGGTACGTCATCTCTAGAATTTGCTTTTTCCCCCTGAATATATCAAAATGGGAAGTTGTATTAATGGCTTTAGAGGAGACCACCCTGGGGAAGGGGCTGGAGCACAAGGGGGGTGAGGAGCAGCTGAGGGCCCTGGGCTTGTGGAGCCTGGAGAGCAGGAGGCTCAGGGGAGCCCTTCTGGCTCTGCCAGCTCCTGACAGGAGGCTGGAGCCAGGGGGGTCGGGCTCTGCTTCCAAGGACAAGGGACAGCACAAGAGGAACCGGCCTCCAGATGCCCGAGGGGAGGCTGAGGTTGGAGCTGAGGAACAATTTCTTCCCCCCCCGCAGAGTTTTCAATCTTCCCACAGAGGTGAAGAAACTGTGGTTCTAAAGACAAAAGTCCCAATAGCAGAATTATCAGAATGCTTCCAGAGAGGAGTCTGGCTGATCAAGGAGAGGGGTGTGAAACATCTGAACTGATTTTCCCCACAGCAACACCCGACACCCAGCATGGCTTACCCAGGAGTGCCCTTCAATGCATGGTAACTGAATTCTCTTCACGCTCCTGCCATCAAAACATTCTGCGTTCAAGTTCATATTTAGATTTTGCTAATACTAGAATAAAATAACCAAGCATGAATAGTCAGGTTTCATCTTTCCCTCCTGTCTCCCGAGAGTATCGATGACAGGCAGGGTCTCTGCCTTTGCTGCAGAACCTGGGCTGTCACTTACCACCCGAGTGTCGGGCAATGTGCTCCAGAAGTGAGACCAAACTGAAGGCAGACCTTTGATACAGGACCCAGTTCTTACCTTTTCTCATCTCTATCAATTTAAACTGAAGCTGACTATTGGTATTGCCTTGAAACTCCTAAGTGAGCTTTTTCTGAGGAAATGTTTCTTGGATTATCTTAATCACAGACAATGATATCTCCAAGAACAAAGACAGTTCAGTGATGGCAAAAAAAAAACCCAGAGGGGTGGGAGGCTGTGTTTTTCTTTTAAAATCTGTATCTTATTCTTCCTGAAGACAGTTTTTGCATTAAAAAAAAAAAGTTTTCCTTAAGGAAAACTCCAGTTTTCTTCTTTTTATACAAGGACTGACTTCTTTTTGTACAAGGACCGACAAAATTGCACTGCTGTGTTGCAAATTAGTAGCACATGCTGAAAATCAACAATTATGCTCTTAATTGCTGGAAGTTACCACCCCGTTTGACCGCCCACCCTGCAGACATCGAAGCAGGAGAGCATCCCAATAAACTAAGATGAGCAACAGGCTTCTTTGGGAAGTGTGTTTTCTGGAAGCTGGGAAATTCACGTTTAAACTTTGCTCCTTGACACGTTTCGGCTTTTACTAGAAGTAATATTTTAGTTTAAAAGATTATCTGGTATGAAATTTAGTATGAAATGCATTTTATTTCTTGCTTTATGGCATAATGAATTTTGCTGCCCATCTGACAGCTAGAACTGCTATCCAGAGCAGCAGTATAGAAAACATAATTCACCTGCTGAATACATCAACTAAACAAATTGTTGTTTAAATATCAGCCCTCTAACTTCCAATTATTCTGGGTTTCTTCCACATCGGGGAACAGGATCGTGCAGAATCCCCAATTACTTCCCAGCGCTTTACATCACAATCCCTCTGCATTATTCCTGACACATTAATCAGCTTAGTGGGAGCTTACGAGGGGAAACTGTTTGCATTTCGCTGAGATGGCAGAAGGAGAGTTCTGAGATCACAACGTGCCACTCCCAACTGCAGCTCCAAAAGAGAGCTCTCATTAAAAGCGATGCCTCTGACTCGCAGCGCAGGCTGGTCCTCTGGAAGAACCCGGGCAGAGGGATGAGGGACCTGCATCTTCCTTCCCAGTACTACTGCCTTGCTCAGCACGTGCACAATGCACAGGATCACAGACTGGTGGGGGTGGGGGGGACCTCTGGAGATCAGAGTCCAACCCCCCTGCTCCAGCAGGGTCACCCAGGGCAGCCCACACAGGAACAGAGCCAGGGGGGGCTGGAAAGTCTCCAGAGCAGGAGACTCCACAGCCTCTCTGGGCAGCCTGGGCCAGGCTCTGCCACCCTCCCAGTGAAGAAATTCCTCCTCAGGTTGAGGTGGAACCTTCTATGCTCACGTTTACACCCCCTGTTCCTTGTCCTGTTGCTGGGCACTGTGGAATATTGCTGGGGAGCAGGGTAATGAAGTCACCCTTACACTCATGCTGGAGCAGGCATTACTCAAGCCAAAGCCTGTTCTGACCCCTGATTGTTGTCTCCCCTATGTCTCCTTGTATAGGAAGTCATTTGACTTCACCTTTTCACCTCCCAGTTCAACTCTTCCACTTTCCCAGTGGCTGAGGTGTCAGAATCTCTGTTGCTTGTCTTCTCTCAGCACGGCCTTGCATTCTCCTCTGTTTTGCATAACCCATTCCCCAGCAGTCATCTATCTCCCTGAGCCTCCTCTGGCCTTCCAGTCTCCTGCCAGCAATAAATTCTCATCTGCCCTGTCTTCTCCTTCCTTCCCAAATACAGTTCTTGACTCACCCTCCTCCACACAGCCCCTTTTGCTCTCCACATCAAGCTCTCTCCCCTGTCTCACATCCTCTTTCACCAAATCCCAGCATGGTGGGATCTGGAGATGCTCTGGTGCCACCCCCCTGCTCCCCCCAGCAGGGGCACCCAGAGCAGGGGGCCCAGCAGCGCAGGGTCCAGGCGGGGTGGGAATCTCTCCAGAGCAGGAGACTCCCCAGCCTCTCTGGGCAGCCTGGCACAGGCTCCCACACCTCACACCAAAGAACTTTCTGCTGATATTGAGGTGGAATCTCCCTTCAGCTCCCCAGTCCCCTACATCTGTTCTTTCAGTGATGCACTACTACAACCACTGTCAATAGTGATGCTGGCTTGCTTTAGTATCTAATCACTCTCTCTTCTCTGAGTTCCTACAAAAATATTTGAACTCTCCAACTCAGTAACACAATCACCTCACTCAGCTCTGACCATTGCTCAGTTGTGACTAAAAACTATTCCCCTCTGCTTTACTCTCCCTTCTCTCTTTAGAAGTTCTAACATTTTGCCAAGAAAAATATAAAACCTGTTATTGTTTTAGAATCATAGAATCACAGAATCATTTTGGTTGGCAGAGCTCTTTCAGCTCATGGATTCCAACCATTCCCCCAGCACTGCCAGGGCACCCCTGACCCCTGGCCCTCAGCACCACAGCTCCACGGGGGGCTTGGAAACCCCTCCAGGGGTCACGGGGACTCCCCCCCTGCCCTGGGCAGCCTGGGACAGCCCTGGACAGCCTGGGACAGCCTGGACAGCTCTTCTGTCCATCAGTCTCTTTCTTCTGTTATTCTATCCTCCTTCCTGGCTATGGATGCAACTTCTTCTCAGCCCTCCCCACTTGTTTCCGAGCTGCAGCGCCCGCCTGGCTCTGCATAAATGGAGTTATCAAAATGCAGAACCTGTGCCTGTGCCTCAACACGTCGGTGCAAGTGAAATCTTCAAAACATAAATCCTACAAGTATCCAAGAAAACTGGGTGCCTGAATAGGAGAATAAAACTTTACATCTAAGCAGACATTTATCTTTATAAATACCTCATTCCATGAATCCCTGAGCACATCTCCTCCGTATTTCAGTGTATACAGCAGCTGCCATGCTTCAGTCTTGCATATTTTTAGCCAGAGTCAAGTAATACAATCCAAATTTTACCCTTTCCCCTCAACACCAACTAGTCCCATCACGAACCTGGAGCTGCGAAGCATTAAACCCACACAGACACCCTCAATTAAAACCCTCCAGAGCTCAGGGGCATGGCATATTCCATCCTCAGAGTTCAAAACTTACTTATACTCAAAAAAGCTCATTTCATTTCAGTAAAGACCACATTATAGAATTACAGAACTATCAATTTCACTTCTTATATCAATTCACAACACATTCTCTTTCTCTCCAACCATCCTGACTTCTCCTTAACATCTGGCAAGGTTGAAATCCTATGGCAGGGGCAGTCTTGAGGAACTAAAAACAGGCATCACAAGGAATATCCTAAGAGAAGCAAAGGTGTGGACCAATGCCCAAATTATCTGTGGCTCTTGGAAAAAGCGAATTATGCCACGGCAAACGAGCCTGCTTCCTTACTGGTTTTCCAGGAGTAGCTATCAGTTGATGCAAGGTGCACAAAGAGCATCGAAGACGCGGAGAGAACTCCACTAGGAACGGGAAGAGGGAGATTTCCAGCACTGTGGTTGCCTCCACAGCCCTCAGAGAGCACAAGAACCTTATCATCATATAATGTAGTACTGGGAAATGGTTTCTTTGCATCTGATTTCACTTCCCCGAGGAAATTTGTGGGTGGCATATTCTCACTTTCGTTCAGTAGCCCAGATTTGTACACTGCAGCTTTCTCTGCTCGGGGTTTAAACACGTTCAGCCAGTGTCCCTTGTCCCACCAGCTTGAGCTGAAGGCAGAACAGTCTCACTGGCAGCAATGAAATCATCTTCTTCAGGGTGGAAAGAGGGAGGAGGCTTCCTCTGCAAATACTGCAGCTACCAACCCCCTGCTGAACCCAGCCCACGAGATCTGCCCCCCCAGCCCCACAGCAAAGCCCCAGAGCTGTGCCTGGCTCTGGTGGACCTGGTGGGAAAGCCTGCGAGTAACAGCCACTGGGACAAGAAAAGGGAAGATTTAAGGGCAACTTCAGGACAGCTCCTCTCTTTCCCAAGTAAATCATTTTGCTGGAAGTCCTTGGCTTTATAAATCTGTGGAGGAAAAAAAAAGAAAAAGCCCTGCCAGAACTGTTTTCCTTCAAATGTTCTCAAAGAACAATAAAAGAGACCTTTGATTGCCTGGCACAAACCCAGCTCCGGGTTTAAACAGTAGATTGCAATAAGTGAATGCAACAGTTTGTGGATGTAAACTCCGGATCAAAGCCCAGGGAGCCTCAGCAGCTTAGATCAGTCCCTCTCCAAACGATGCAGGCAATGTTCAGTCCAACACTTCAGATGCTGGAACACCTAAAAGTCAGGTTTGCTGCACAGTAGGGCTAAGGACAAGAATGTTCCGAGGCATTGTGGAGATGAAAGATGTCCACTTGGCTTGTTCCATCCTCCTACAAGGCCACTAACTTCAACCCTGGCAACAAGGCAGCTGTGCCACCAAGGACTCGTGTTTAATTAGCAGCGTTGAAAACCAAGGAGAGCAGAAATCTCTGCTTTGATGTTTGTGGGGGAGGTGTAGCCTGTTAGTACAGATTGCTGGCTGATTTTCTAGCTCCTGTCTACTCTCTCTACTCTTTCAAGGCATAAATCAACAGCATTCAGCCATTCCCTGATCATTTTTCACAGAACACACACCTTTCATTACTATCAACATCCTTACAAACCCCACATGCTCATATTGTGCCTGGAGACACTCGGGAAGCAGCTTCACCTCATCCCTGCCCACATGGAAGTTCAAGGTCTGGAGGCAGCTGGTGCTTTGGGCCCTTTCTTGGTCAGCACCACAAGGAAGCCACCAGAGCGTGCAGCTTTATTCCACCCAGGATGGGTGGGATGGACAACCCAGGGCATTTGGAAAGAGCTGCATTTCTAAGGGTTTTCATCAGCAGAGGGCTCTAGAACTACATCCTCTTCAGTATCGTGTTCCCTCCCGTGATTAATCTGTCCCATTTTTTTTTAGTCAATTAACATGCTGTTCTTATGGTACAAATGTTCTCTAAAAAAATTCTCACAGCTGAGCTGTCAAACACTGAAATTCAGTACATTGGAATGTCAGGTTTTTAACAAAGTCCCGGAGTTTGTAAAGTATAATCAGAACTTTAATGCCCAATTATGCAATCTTAGCAATGACTTGCTGAAGAGAATTTTATCACTTTCTTTGTAAACTGGAATCGTCAGCCAGAACCGCGCCGAGTCGTTCCGCTCCAGAGTGCAAGGGCTCGATTGTCAGTGGAGGGGATGAGTGGATGCAGCAGCTCTGGGAGTTTTGAGCACTTTGGCACGTCCTTGCCACCCAGCACAATGGCTTTCTTTGGGTTTTTAGTATTTCCCTTGATTCCCCACGCTTTGGCCCGGTGACTGTAACTCAATCGCTAACTCCTCACCCTTGCAGAGCATAAGGTCCCTCCCTGCCTCAGGGCTAAGACACCTCCCCTGAGCAAGCACAAGGAGCACTAAACACCCAGTCTCATTTCTCACAGCCTGGAACGAGATGAAAGAAAGGTGGCCGAAGAACTAAGTGGTATTTTTAGCATCCACTCACCTGCTAAATTAAGTCTCAGCTGCAGATAAACAGTGATAGCAACTTATCAAGAGACATCCAGGTCCAGCTTCCATGGAGCAATCTGTTCTGGTGCCTGGAAGTTGAGAAAGGGGAGCAAGCGTGGCTTAGAGATGTGTTGCTGTAAACCAGAGAGAAGGGAAAGATGGGATTCCCTGTCCTTGGTGGCACTGGACCAGACTCCCCAGGGAGGCTGTGGAGTCTCCTTCTCTGGAGCCTTTCCAGCCCTGTCTGGATGCATTTCTGCCTGAGCTGCTCTGGTTTTCTCCTGCTCTGGCAGGGGGGTTGGACTCGATCTTCAGAGGTCCCTTCCAACCCCTAAGCTTCAGATTCTGTGATGGAATTTTAATGGACACACTTTCTGCACCAAGTATCATCATCGTTTGGACAACTCCAAGCTAAAGCAAAAGCACGGAGTGGAGCAGGTACTGCAACAACAGCACCTACAGCTGCAAAGCACGGATCTGACTGAACTGCAGCCGCACCACGATAATGGTGAGGTGTTAGAACACAGCCCTAATCCCACTTTAAACAGCTCAGGTTCATGCTCACAGGAACTGTGGGTGGTATAAATCCATCCTCTCCCAAGACAATACTGGAGCAGACACATTTTCTCCAGGTTTAACTGGTTTCTCTGCATTGCAATCTCGTGTTTGAGAAATCTGCCTCCGTAAGCAAACGGAATAATCCCTACTTGTCATTCTTACAGTGCAAGCAAAAGAACCAAGGCTTTTCCTAAAGGCTTTCGAAACATATCTGGATAGCTCATGATTTCACCAGCTGATTTCAACTGAAATTATCCCAGAAACTTTCATACTGGTAACTATGAGACCCCTGTGTGGATAGATCTTCGCCGCCGGCACAGCGGAGCAGACACGGCCCCCGGTGCCTACCCTTCTGCATCTGACACTCCTCTCTTGCTAGTGCCTGGCTCATCAAAACACTTCAGTGCTACTTGAGATGGCAATATTTATACTGCATTTGGAAGGTAACAGCTGAAAGGGCTTTGCTGCTTTCCAGTCTCTGTCTAGATGGATTCTCTTGGTGAGACCCAGGGAAGGCAAGGGAAAGGGCTGGGGTAGGGGTGTGGGTGTGCACATCAAGAAACAAGGCAAACCAGAGAAATATACACTCCATTATGTCCTTAGTTCTGGGTGATTACCAGCAACCCTGCAACTACAGAAAAGAAAGCAGAAAGCATGGGCCTGGTGGAGTGGGGATAGAGGGGATGATGAAAGGACTGGAACCCCTCTGCTGGGAGCCAGGCTGGGAGAGCTGGGGGGGTTCAGCCTGCAGAAGAGACCTTTTTCAGCCTTCCAGTATCTGAAGGAGGCTACAAGAAAGCTGGGAGGGACTTCTTTGCAGGTAGGACAAGGGATAATGGCTTCAAACTGGAAGAGGGGAGATTTAGATGAGAAATGAGGAAAACGTTCTTCATTCCGAGGATGATGAGACCCCGGCCCAGGCTGCCCAGGGAAGCTGTGGATGCTCCATCCCTGGCTGTGTTCAAGCCCAGGCTGGATGGGGCTCTGAGCACCCTGCTCTAGTGGGAGGGGTCTCTGCCCATGGCAGGGGGGTTGGAACCAGATGAACTTTAAGGTCCCTTCCAACCCTAACATCACCATCATTCTGTGATCACACATTTACTGACTTCATACAGGCAGTCAGCTCTTACAACTTGGAGCTGATTCTGCTAACATCCAGCAATACACATTCCTTCTTTCTTTTGAGATCTATAATAGCAAAATAAAACCACAATCCCTCCATGGCTTAAAGAAAAGGAAAAGCCATCCTACCAGGACTTAATTTAAAAGAAACAAAATCATTTTCCTCGCAAATGAGTTATTTAATTCCATCTACTGCCTGGTAAGCAAGGATCTCTTCAAACCCCCACCAGATGACATGAGGGAATGAGACAACACCAGCAGAGTCATTCTTGCTTGGGGCATGAGTGGCTGTGGACATAAAGAACAGCATTTAACTGTCACTGCTGCAAGGACTCTCCATATACTGCATTTCCAACAGGCAGCTCTATTGGTCTTGACAGTTTTACACAGTGTTGTCAGGCAAGGGAAGAACTCACAGAAAACTCTCTGCAGAAGGCACTGCAAAAGCCAGGAAAAAAAGTCCTAAGGAGCACTTTGCAGGCTGAAGCTTCAGAGCCAGTTCCTCAGCCTCAGCTTTCCGGGGAGGTTCATGTCTTGCAAAGCACAGAACTGCGAACCGAATAAAAGTAATAGTTAAAAGAAAAATACAAAAGAGAGAATCTCAGTGTGCTCAGGCTGAGAGCTGCCTGCTGAAAAGAAATGCATCGATCTGAAAATGAGGACAGCCAGGATGGGGGCTGTGAGCACAGCATCAGGACACTGCCCGCTAGTTTGAGGGAGGAGAAAAGGAGAGAATTTAGAGTGGGACATGAAATTGTCTGGAATCGTGTCAAAAATCACCAGTAGTCAAGACAACAGGTAGGAACCAGAACAAAAGCAGAAGAAAAGCTTGGGGGAAAGCAGTCAAGGCACACGAAGGAGCAAACAGTAAATCCAGCAAAGGAATGCAGTGAGAGCTTCAGCCGTGAGCCCCTGTCCTTCGGTTTCGCAGCAAGCACCTCAGAGCTCTCCCTGAAGGGGTGACCACAGCTTCGGGGGGCCGAGTGACACACGGACCCAGCTGCCCAGAGTACAGGACCCAAAGTGCCACTGAACCGCATTAGAAACTGAACATCTGAATTTCAGCCTGAATGAGGAAAAAAAAACCCATTTGGAACAGCTTGGACTGAATCCCATTCCTCCCTCCCACCAAGGAAAACAGATGGTATCAGAGAGATGAACAACATCCGAACGGGCTCTGCTGCTGATCTTTAAAAACAGAGAGGCAGGAGAGTACAGCATGGGAAGGAATTTTCCTGGTGAATCAGGATGCCCTGCGACAGCTTCCAACCATGTCCTTTAGCCTCTTCCCTCCACTCCTCTCTCCATCTCCAGTCAAAGGGTTCCTTGCTCCTGGACATTCCGACTGGAACATTCCCACAGAACTTCACCTTTTCTGAGTTTCACCCTGCTATTAATAACTGGCCTAAATTCACTCCGAGGCTATTTATACCCACCGACTCCTTTGCCAACATGCTCATTAACAGGTAAGAGCTTGACAGCACAGACACAAGGCTGACACAAGGTGGAGATTCAGGAGGAGCGATGGAAACTGGTGCAAAGTCACCAAAACCAGCTTCATCCTTGCAGCATCATCCTTGACCTTACGAGGGGTACAAGCAAAACAAGTGTTCTAAAATACTGCTATTTAAACTCACTTTTTGGTTTCCCTTGGTTAAAAGGAAAATACAGCAGTAAGTGATAGATGAACCACAATGTCATCACATAAAGCAGTCTTGGGGTCCCCTGGGCTAGCCAGACTGTGTGGTCAGGAGCACACCATCAAAGCCTAGACTCTTCTCAGAGCAGCACAGGAAAAGGCCAAGGCAACAGGCACAAGCAGCAACACAGGCAATTCTGACTAAATCTATGGAAAAAAGTCTCCAGAAGGAGCATGGTCGCCCAGTAGAGCAGCAGTGCTGGAGGGCTCTTCACCCCAGAGATACTCCAGAGGGTGTGCAGCCCAACCTGGCATCCAGTCCAGCCTTGTTCTGGGCGAGAGCTGGACCAAACGCTCTCCACTTCTCAAGAAGCAAGGCTGGATCATTTGGTTTATTTGATGGTTTTCTTTCAGAAGTTCAGTGTCATCATCAACACCACGCAGCAGCACAGGAGAAGTTGTCCTGGAGTAAAAACACATTCCACTTTTCCAGAAATATCTGCATTATTATGCTCCTCGGGGGAGGAGGAGCACGACATCAGCAGCCAGGTTACGGTGTCTTGTGGAATATCAAATCTATAACCAGCTCGTTAACAGCCTTGTGGTCAGAACCCTGACAACTCCTTCCTTTGGAATTGTGAATGCTAAGCTGGTTCAAGCCATAGTAGGCAGCTCTTTACAGCACATGAGGTAGTTATGCTCTTCACTCTCCACATTAAAGCTTGGAAACAAACAAAGGTTTATTTTGGTATTGAGGAAAGAGCAAGTAGAAGAACATACACTCCAGTGTTCTGAAATGTTTTACCAAATCCTACAAGCCAGACTTTTCTGCTTATGCACCTGGCCTTATTTCTTTACTTATCATTAAAAAAATTAAAAAAAAAAATAAAAAGAAAGGTTGGATTTTTGTTTTCCCTAACTTGGTTGCTGCAGATAGAGCTATTTTAAAACCTAACAAAAAATAAGAGGAGAAAGCTTGCGGCTGTGCCATTGGTTTCTGATAAAGATGGAGACAGGTTACTGGCTTCCCTAGCTTCAGATCCTGGTGTGCAACAACTCAGGGTGAGGACACCAGAGCTGGCAGAACTGGTCCCACTGCCCTGTGCTTCTGGGGACCCCGCAGATGTCTCAGGCAAATCGTGATGTCCCACTCCAAACGTTCTGCCACTTCAGGCAAAGGAGGCAAAACAGGAATGAAGCAGTCATGGAATTGTTTGGGTTGGCAGAGCCCTTTCAGATCAGAGTCCAACCACTAACCCAGCACTGCCAGGGCACCACTGACCCCTGGCCCTCAGCACCACAGCTCCACGGGGGGCTTGGAAACCCCTCCAGGGATCCTTTAGCAGAAGTCTACAACACATTAGACCTCTGACCTCTTCCCAGCTCCAAGCAAACCGTGTGGGAGGTTTAAAAAGAGCTGTCTTCATTATTTAAACCAGAGAAGTCCAATGTAATTGGCTGCTGGCTGTGAATGCAAAAGCCTGGAAGGAGTTTGGGGAGAAACGGGACGAGAATGGATCTGCAAACACCAGGCAGAAAGGATTCTGTGCAGACAGCCGGTTGGTACGAAGGGGTGCAAATACTGAAAAGTGGGGCACAGCCCCTGTCAAACGGAACCTCACCCGAGCTCCAAACCCAGTACTGTCAGTGCTGGCTGTCCCCATCCCCTCGCCAGCTCCAGGGAGCGTGGCTGGGAGCCGGTGGAACCCGAGCACACTCCCCCGGCAGAGCTGGTGGAAGCTCCGCGGCGTGGGCGCCAGAGCAGCACAGAGCTGAGTCAGGGCTCTGCTGGCTGGGTTTAGGGTTTGCTGGTTCAGAGCAGTTGGAAGCTGAGTGGAGAATTACCCACGGAAACACGCACCAGCAAAGGGAGAAGCCTGTTAAGGTAGAACATTTCTAGAGAGATGAGACTGGAAGTTGCCCAACTACTACTGTGAGATTTGCAAGAGTCAATTTATAATAGAATTGTAAGAAAAAGATTTCATTTTGTCACTTTCTGTGATAGGAAAAAAAAAAAACCACAAGAAAATACATTATTTAGCTAACAAAGAACCTGTCTCCTGCATTTAGGATTTGATGATAATAACTGTCAGTCTGACGGAGAAGAAGTTGTTCCTACTGCTATGGAACAAGTTGTTTCTTGAGTTACTTTTTTCTTCTTTCAGGGATTTTTTCCTTTACAAGAACGACTGGTTTACAGACACACATCTGCAGTTTGAAAGCCCGTTGAAAGATCTGCAGTGTGGCAGAACTGATGTACGTGGCTCCCTCGCCTTTTCATGAGGATGAAAAGGGTACCAAATATTCTTCCTGGTTTGTGTACGTGGGCAGCAGCTGAATTTTAACCTGTAGTTTTATCATCTCTCAAGCTGCTGCATTTGCACACAAGTAAGCCATTCAAACGCAGAGCACAGCCTTCCCAAGTGAAGCTGAAAAACCTATAAAAAGTCTGGTGTTTGCCTTTATTTCTAGGAAAAAACCCACTCCAGTCTGGCATTCTACGGCACTTCGCGAGGCTGGGGCACCAAACAGAGCCAGGGGAGGTGGCAAACAGAAGATGCTCTCTCCTTCCTCTCCTCCACCTTCTGAAATGCTCCATCAGTCAGTAAAAGATTTCAACTGCCTGAATTCCTCCACCTCGGTGTCCAGGGTTTGCCCTTTCCAAAGGGAAAGGTCAGCCCTGCCGTGGCTAAAGGGGACTCATTGCAACCAGAATCTCGGCTCTTAGGGCTCTAACGAAATCAAGGCTGGAATTGTGCAGGTAAAGATTTACTTTCAGAAGAAGATAAGCTCATACTTTTAGAAGAAAATGCACATATTAATACATAACCATAAACATTCAAAGGCAAGTGTTCTAAGAAACTTTGTTCCCCTCCTATTTAGCCATGTTTGAGTTGTTCACTACCCTTCTTTGCATAATTACTGGGTCACAGTTTCTCCACGTGCCAGGGGAGGTGATTCTTCCCTTCAGCCATGGGGAGGACACCTCTAGGCTGCTGTGCCCAGCTCCAAGCTCCCCAGTACGAGACAGCCATGGGCTTACTGGAGTGAGCCCAGTGAAGGGCCAGCACGATGATCAAGGGACTGGAGCATCCGACACACTGCGCATGAAATGCCACCTGAAAGCAAGAAAATCCTTTTTCAGGGTGACTGTAATTGAACACTGCCACGGGCTGCCCAGGGAGGTGTGGAGTCTCCATCCATGGAGACAAACCTGAGTGGACAGAGTCCTGGGCAGCCTGCTCTGGGTGACTCTGCTTCAGCAGAGGGTTGGTCTGGGTGAATGCATCACCCATCCTCAGCCCTCCTGTGATTCTGCAATTCTATGAGCTTGTCTAGTTTAAACACTTAACACGTGCCTTCCCAACACGAGGAGATGCAGAACCTCCCTCATCTTTAAAAACAGCAGGTCACAACTTCCACACAACCTGAGCCTTTCTCTCATGAGTAAAAGAACAGAAGAATCTACACAAGGCTACCTGTCACAGCAGGCTCCAGCTCTAGTTAAAAGCAACCCATCAAGGACAAAGGGAAAGCAGAATTTCCCACAATCTAATCTGAAATTACAATTCCAGCAACGGTGTTTTAACCACTTTGCATTTGCCAGACACAGGGGTGTGCACAGGCCCGTGTCCCCAGCACGGCCGGCTGCCGACTGTGCACAAAGAGTCACTGGTGGAGCATTCCTTAGCACCTCACGTGTCACCGAGCCTGCAAGTCAACACACAGAACATTGCATTAATCCCAGCTCAAAACCTTGTTCGGATGCTTTGAAGACATTGTTTGAGGTCACTGGAACTCAGCACTTCTGCTTCAAAATAGATCAGCAAAGCTTCGAGAGCGATGTTTGAAAGGCATTTGGTGCATCTCAGAGCATTCCACCTCGGCCCCGCTGCAGCAGCGCAGGGCACGGCGTGTCTTGGCATCCCCAGTCATGTAGAAAAATGGAATACTCACTGAACTCATTAGAGGAGCAGATGTGTTTAACACCCATGTGGTAGCCTGCGATAACATTTCCAGACTACCCAAAATAGCTGCTCCTCCAATTCACTCACAAGGTGTCTGATCTCTCCCGATTCTAATTGCCAAGATGTTTCCTTCTAGCAGGAGAAACTTTGACCAAGAAAATAAGGGCAAAACGTATCAATTTCCCTGGACTGGTTTCGAGCTAAAATAAAAAGGAACAAAGGTAATGTTTTGACTTTCACATCTCTGACATCCACGTGCCACGTCAAATCATCTCGGGTGTTACTGTGAACTTTTAGTGACAAGGAGCACAGGAATTGAAACAAAAATCAATATTTTAGGGGAGGGGGGAGAGAGAGTAAATGAAATTCTGACATTTTCCCAATGACTTAGGAAAATCCTTGCATTTCAAAACTGCTAATCCAATTCATTTTCAAATCTTGACATTTTTTCCTCAAAAGTGTCTACATCATTCTGTTCTTTTTAAAACAGATGGAGAGATCCTGGTCAGGAGGGGATCCTGGCACTGCCAACTGCGAGGATGACCCAGGCAGGCACAGTTGAGTCTCACGGGCACATTCACCGTGGACTTTCCATCCTGACCACCCCCTCTGCCAGCAGTGGGAAAACACAGCGTTGAAATGCACCGTGGAACGCTCTAGCTTTGGGAAACCCAACAAACACCAGGTTTTTAGCTTTTTGTCACTGCTCCACATCCAACTGGGGCTACAGTTCTGGGATTTTTCCTTGTGTTGTAGGAGACACGGAGAATGCTCCTCGGAGGGACCGTTGGGTTTGTAGGGAACGCCTCAAAATCACTTTGCCAACTGATGCCAGGAAAGCTTTATCCATATCACAGACAGATAATCTAGGTGAATCTACCTCAAAAATAGCACTGAAGTTTGGGACTCATCTCCTCACACTTAAATAATGCAGACTGGTTTTTTAAAGGAACGTGCCTCTGGGTTTTTGAGCACCTAGCATTATGAAAAACTCGACGAGATGAACCAGGAGGGCTGCCTCAAAACTGCCACGTCAATACCTTTGGACCAATTTTCAAACCAGCTCACAGAGCAGCTCTTAGATTTCAATAACCATCAGCTTTTCAGCCTCTTCGCTCAGCTCACCAGAGCGGGTAGAAAACCCAAACCCCACTCCTAAGATTTTTCATCACCTTTTTGAGTGAACTTCATGTTACAGATGAAATCTCACTTTGGCTGAATTCACTCGGAGCTTTGTCACTGAATTCCTCTGAACATGGAAGCAGGACTCAGGGAAAACCTCACTAATCACAGAACACTTTGGGTGGAAGGGACCATTAAAGGTCACCTGGGCCCAACCCCCTGCAGGGAGCAGGGTGCTCAGAGCCCCAGCCAAGCACGAGACACTCAGGGAAGATTCTGATATTCCATCCTGCTTCTTGTAAAAACCTGCCTCCTCAGCACGACCCAAGAGAAAAAACCCAGCCATGGCAGCCAAAGAACTTTTTTACTGTTAAAATATGACAGCAAATGCCTCATTCTGCAAGGATGAGACAGCCTTGGTCAGAACATGAGGTTCCTCTCTTCTGTAAAACAGCAAAAATCCCTTAACTGATGGTGACACATCAGTTTCCACCACGGAAAAATCCCTTCTGCTGCTTCAGTTTATACATGTTTATAAATCTATGCTAAAGAAAAAATAGTAAAAATAAAATAATAAAAAAAATACTATATTACCACCAGGAAACAATTTTTCTATCTTGAAGAAATCTCCTGCAGAAAAACAATGAAATATTCCCAGTGAGCAAACCGACGCTGCAAAGCGAGATTCCCAACCTGCATTTCCTTCCTTCCTTCCTTTCCTTCCATTCATTCACTGCCCACGTGCCAAAGCTCGGGCAGAAGTTCAGAGTGTTCCAAGTGCTACTCCCACTGCGCTCGAAAGATTGGGACATCTGTTGCTGGTTCCTTGACTGAGTTTCTCTGCAAGTTTAACATCAAACTGGAGCTCCTGGGATCACTCCCTTTGCCAAGCGATTTGGAGGAGCTGGAGGATGGATATTAACCAAGCCCCCCCCGGGCTGAATTTCACAGGCAGTAAAAATTGGGGAAAACATTAAAAATATTTTAAAATATTTAAATTGTAAACAAAGCAAATATTTTAAACCAGAAATATTTCCAAACAGAAGATATTTCAAAAGTTAAAAACACCACTCTCAAGGATCCAACCCCACCAGCTGACAGAGGATGAGTTTAAAGAGAAGCCTCTCACTAGAAAGAAGCAACAGAGACTATTATTGGGTGTCCCAACCCTGCCAGTGCTGCCTACTGCTCATGTCTGACTTTCCCAGTTGCCTTCCACCCAGAAATAACCTCTCTTATTTCACTTCCAAGCCCCGGGACAATAAAACCACAGCAAACCCTTTGGCCAGGTTGCAATTGCTGTTCATTGTTTGCCTGCTTTTTAATTCACTGCAGTGTGCCCCTTGCCAGTAGATGTTCAGCCTGCTGGAGATGACGAAACAGCCCATTCAGGATGGGAACGATTGGATGACAGGGGAGTTTTCACTGACATTTCAAAGCTGACCCAGGCCACCTGGGACCCGAGAGACACCGGTATTTCCCACCATCAACAGCTTTAGGTGGCCAGCAGCAGGAAGCCAGAACCTCCTCTCAGCTCTACCTGTGGAGGTCTGGACTCAGCCTCACTTATTCCATCCAGTGTAACCAAGAGCACCATTTGGTTTATCACTAAATGGGGATGTCTGAAGAGTACTTGAGATTTCGGGCTCTCCATCCCAGAGACACTCTGCACACTGCTGAGTGCTACACTGTCAGTTATCATCCTCCAAACCATCCTTCAGTGTTTGCCTCTCTTTTTTTGTTCAGAGGGAAAGTCCATCGAGTGTGCTGAGCGCCCTTTCAGGACCCCACACCCGCGCATGGCTGTCACGGAGACAGCTCTGGTTGGAAGGGCATCAATTCCTGTCGAGGAAAAACCAGGGCAGCTCCCTGGGATGCACTCCTGGAGCTGAAGATTTCCAGTTACCATTTTGATTCATAGACTCAGACTGGTTTGGGTGGGAAGGGACCTTGCAAGGTCACCTGGTGCCACCCCCCTGCAGGGAGCAGGGCCATCTGCAGCCAGAGCAGGGTGCTCAGAGCCCCATCAAGCTTGACCTTGAATGTCTCCAGGGATGGAGCCTCCACCGCCTCCCTGGGCACCCTGTTCCAGTCTCCCACCACAACAGCTTTTCCATGCAGTGGGTTCCTTCAAGAGAATAATGAGTAACCATGGTTAGAGAGAACCCAACCTAAACCAAGGAGGTCGGCACCGGCTTTGAAAAGCCTGCTTGGAATGAAACCCTGCAGCAGGGCTTGAGCTGAGAGCTGGGCACCTTTGGATTCACCTGTTCTCCCTCAACAAGGGCCCAGCCTAAGCAGTCAACTTTAAAATGCACAAAGCAAAATGAAAAGAACTTTAAAACAAGGGGAGAGGGGGCTAAGTTGTGTCTCCGGAATGGGAGCCTTTTGCTGTCAATCATCTACCGCAATCAGACCCTCTCTGGGAAAGGTTGATAATCTCATAAAATCAAATTTATCTTCATCGTCAGGCCACTTCTGATCTCTTGACACATAGCACAGATCAGAACGGGGAGAAGTTATTATTAAAGACGTTTAAGATTGAAAGATAAATTGCATTGATTTCCTTTTAGCGCTGCAATCGAAATCTAAAAATAAAAAAACCCTGCCATAGACAAATTTACCAATAATATAATTTAGGATGAAATTAAGTGACTGAGAAAGGGGAGGGGGGGAAGAAGTCATTCTGCATCTTATGAAAAACCCTCCATTAATTAATTTTCAGCAACTCTACCTACACTCCTCCATCACCATTTAATATTTGCAGCAGCACAATGTCGAGGTGCCAGACATCAACCCACCCCCCAACTCACGCTCGTGAGCAGATGTGAAGAAGACAGAGCTCAAGAAATAAAAGAAAATCTCCTTTGCAGGAGAGAAGCTCCTCGAGCTCACCAGGGCACCATTTCTGGTACTTTTGCTCTAATTGCCCACATCTCACCCCCGGCTGAACGCACGGAACTGGGTGCAGAGTGGCCAGCCTTTCCCAGCGCCGGAGACACGGCCGTGCACGGCAACCCACCAAGGGAGCAGCACAATTCCCTGGAGCAGCTTGGAAAGCCTCTTAATGCCAACACCATCGTGCTTCGTGTCCCTGCAAGGGTGACAGGGTTGGGAGCTCCCTACTCCAACTGTCACAGGTACCCTGGAGCGTGCAGGGGGAATGGGAGGTGGAGAGGAACCTTCCCCAGGCTGTGTCTGACACCATCACGCATTCCTCTCTCTGAAATACTTGTTCTCATCTCCTCTGCATGGCAGCTGACAGGACAGAGCATTTCTCAAGTTTCAGACTAATATTGGAGGGGAGAAGTCGGAAATGCTTCCGAGTTGAAAAAATAATGGGCAAGGATTAGAAAGTCACTGGTTGGGTTTCAGCAAAAGACAAAGCCAAAAGTTGGACATGGAGAAAGGAGCAGAACCCCCCAAAAAATTTCCAGCTCAACATTTTTTTCCAATGAAAATAAAAGCTCTCTTTGCAAGGGGAAAATACAACGAGAACAAGCCATTGGAAAAATCTCCCCAGGGAAGTGGTGGAGCCCCCAGCGTTGGACACTCAGATCCAGCTGGACAGGAGCTGGGCCAGCTCGTCTGGACCAGACTTGTGCCAGGCAAGGTTGGACCAGATGATCCTTGAGGTCCCTTCCAACCTGGGATTCTGTGATTCTACAAAGTTTGCCATACAAACATTTTCCTACAAGAGATTTCCAAATAGGTGTGACATTGTTTTGGTAAAGATGAGATGATCCATTTCAACCTTTCTAGAAGAAAATAACCAGAGTAACTCTTCCTGTACATGCTCTGTACCCTCTACCAGACTCTAAATTCAGCACCTGAAATGAAGTGCCTCAATTAACCACTTCTTGGTGATTTTGTACGAAATTCTGCTGTCTTTGTTCCAAGCAAAAAGAAGAAAAAATAAATAAAGAACCCCCCAAACTTCTGCTCAAACTGAAATTCCACAGTTTGACCAGCTCTAGTTTCCAGGCAACCAAATCTCTCCCTCGAAGCAGGATGCTTGAAGTAGGTTGTGGTTTGACTGCACCTTCCCCAGGGAAATGCAGCACACTTCCCCGTGCCGTCAGGAGTACCCACGCTCTTCTGGAGGAGAAGAGGCACTTGGGAAGGAGAAGGTGTCTGGAGCAGCCACACGCAGTCTGGACAGCTCTGGCACTGAATGTGCAGATGGAATTGGAAGAAGAATATTGAAATCTCCCCCAGCAAAGCCACTCACTGAATAGCGAGGGCTCTGCTTTATTGTCTTGTCTGATTCCATCTCAGCCCTCGGCAGCTGCGTGATGCAAGCCACGCAGCACCAGTCACCCACATCCCCAGTTAGACAGGATCCAGGACAGGAAAATATTGCAGGAGGGGGGTGAAAAACCCAAACCAAAACCACACGTCAGAAATGGGTTTATTCATTATTTTTAGAATAAAGCCAGTAAGGAAGTAATGATATTTAAAAGCCTTGTATTAAGGCTGTCTACATTCTACTACAGAGCACTGCTGCTTTGAACAGCACCCCCGGGGAAAAACTGCTTTCATCAAGGCTTTTAGACAATATTTATAGGTCCAGCAACAACAATATTGGAAAGCCTTTGAAAGGCAGCCTCGTAGCTCTTGGCTAGTGTCTGTCCTGATCTTCCCATTGTGCAGGGCAGCACGGCAGCCTGCAGTTCTACTTCTCTAAGGTTGCCCACAAAAACTGTTTCAAAAGAAGCTGGAAAATCAAGCACTTCAAAGTTAAGAATGCCCCGAATAGGCTGCCCTTGACTATACCCATTTCCATGAGAACAGTGTGACCCGGTCGTTAATTACGTGGTATTACCCCTTTGGGCTGGGCTCCCTCTGAGGCACTCCAGAAATCAAGGTGAGCATGTGATAAAGTCTACCAAGTACACAAAAAAAAGCTGTAGGTGACACAGTTATGATCTGCAGAGCTCCATCCCTGGCTGTGTTCAAGCCCAGGCTGGACGGGGCTCTGAGCACCCCACTCTAGTGGGAGGGGTCCTGCCCATGGCAGGGGGTGGAACTGGATGAGCTCTAGGGTCCAGCCAAAACCATTCTATGACTTTATGATCCTATAAACATGGAAACAGGACCAGCTCCATTTCAGAATTACTGCCAAATTTCCACTTTCCACGCCAGACACCTGCAGTGCCAGAGTGTTCAAAAGGACTGTGACAATATTTAAGAATAAGAGGTTCTTCACTGGTCCTCAGAAGCTGCTCTGATAGTAAAACTCGAAAGTTCAAAGACAAAAAAACCAAAACAAAACAAAATCAACAACAACAAAAATTCTGTCAGAAACGAGCAGGATAAAAAAATCAATCCAATGTTTCATCCAGCCAGCTTAGAAGCAAGAAGAAGTGTGTGGATATCCTGGAAATTATTCAGGCTGCTTAATTATGCATATTGATCCTGTTCTGTCTATAAAGCAAAGAGGAACAGATGCAGCATTAGAAATTCCGCCTCAGACGAGTAAACACCAGTTCCAATGTAACAGTAAAGTAGCTCTCTTCTGCATCTAAATTTCCATTAAATTTTCATGAGGAGAAGGATAAAACTCAGCTCTGGAGCCCCTGACACAAGAGGGCATCGACCTGTTGGACCGAGTCCGGAGGAGGCCATGGAGATGACCCAAGGGCTGGAACCCCTCTGCTGGGAGCCAGGCTGGGAGAGCTCGGGGGGCTCAGCCTGCAGAGGAGAAGGCTCCACCTGGGGAGACCTTCTGGGGGCCCTGCAGGACTTCAAGGGGTGCTTCAAGAAAGCTGGGGAGGGGCTTTTTACAGGAGCTTGCAGTGACAGGATGAGAGGTGGTGGCTTCAAACTGGAAGAGGGGAGATTGAATGAGAAATGAGGAAGAAGCTCTTCCCTCTGAGGGTGGTGAGACCCTGGCCCAGGCTGCCCAGGGAAGCTGTGGATGCTCCATCCCTGGCTGTGTTCAAGCCCAGGCTGGACGGGGATCTGAGCACCCTGCTCTAGAGGGAGGGGTCCTGCCCATGGAACCAGATGAGCTTTAATGTCCCTTCCAATCCCAACCATTTTACAATTCTATAAAACAAGGAACAGGAAACCAGCCCAATATATTTGCCCACTAAAGGTGTTACAGTGACATAAATGACTGGCAACCTGTTTCAGCACGTAGCAACTATATTTAAACAGAAAAAAACAGATTTCTAGATATTCTTACCTATAAGGATGCCTGAACATTGTCTAAGATATATCAATACTGCCTTCCAAATATACAGCTTTTATCCCTCTAATCCAGTTCTGCCAGCACCTACTACATGCCTACTTCATTGATTTCCACTTTAAAACTTTGGATAGAGCTGAACTTATTAAGGCCACTCTTACTTAGGCAGAGCCCATCCTCTGGATGTCAGAATTGCATACTTGGAGAAAATAATGGCAACAGAATCGTTGCAGATCTTTTCTCCAGGAGATGGAACAGCTGGAGGCACATGCGGCCTGCACACAGGACACTGCAGTCGCTTCCCCATGAGAAGCCTGTGTTCTGGTGGAAAAGCTGTTCCAAAGGCCAAAGTCTTCAATCACTTCAAAACCTTTTTTTCCTTCAGAATCAACTGTTTGCTTTTTCGTGGTTAAGCCCTGATTTATAGCCTTTCAAATAAGAGGAGAGCCAGACTAAGAGCATGACAACAATTATTTCCCTGTGCTGCTGCGCCCTTCTCCACGGGATGGAGCTGGGGGAGCTCTGTTTGCACTTTACTGGTTAGAACACCAACTTTTCCAGTGCACTCACCATTTATCTTATCCTGCAGGAGCATCTCTTATGGATTCAGAGAGAAAGACAGATGGGGATCACTTGAGAGCATCCTGAGTTGCTTGAGATCTGTTAACAGTGGCAGGGTCTCATTCATAACCGAGTACTTAATTACATCACTGGGTTACTAATAACTGTGAACCCTTTTTTTCCCCTCACTTCTCGATCAGTCTTACTCATAACTTACAAATCACCCACCCACATCCCCCAGAACAGGAGCACAGTAAGAAATAAAACATGAAGCATGAAGTACTCGGTGTCGTGGACTTGTCACCCCCAGCGCCAGCCTTTTGTGGCTGGATCTCACACCTTGACCAGCCTGACTAGAAGAGCTTCAGCTAAAACCACCTTTCAGTATAGACCTGCACAAAACCACCTTTCGATGCACACCAGCATGTACCTGGCACACAGCACAGAGGAGGAGTCTCAGCCCTAATGACCTGCAGGACCTCGTAGGAAGAAGTAATTCAAATTCCACTGCCAGAGCACTCGAGCAGAGGCTGGCTCTGCATTTATGGAGCTCACCAGACTCACGCTGTCTCAGTTCAGGTGAGGATCTGATTTCCATGTATGTGGTTTGAAGTAGAATCATGGAATGGATGGGGTTGGGAGGGACCTCTGGAGATCATCGGGTCCAACCCCCCTGCCAGAGCAGGGTCACCCAGGGCAGCCCACACAGGAACAGAGCCAGGGGGGCTGGAAAGGCTCCAGAGCAGGAGACTCCACAACCTCTCTGGGCAGCCTGGGCCAGGCTCTGTCACCCTCCCAGTGAAGAAATTCCTCCTCATATTGAGGTGGAACTCCCTGTGTTTCAGCTTGTGACCACTGCCCCTTGTCCTATCCCAGGACACTTCTACTCTTTCTTCTCCAGCATTCTTGCTCTCCACAGCATCCCTCTTTTTCTCCAGCCCATTGCCTGTTCTAGGAAACCAACTTCATGACCATTGCCTTCTGGACCCAGAGGTTCAAACTTAGGAAAGCACTGCAACAAATACAAGGTGCAAGATGGGGTTTAGGAAAACCCATTTTTCATCATTTCACTGCTGGTTTAGGAAAGGAGCTTTGTACCAAAGCCAGCCCCTCCTACTAGAGGAACACAAAGTTATCTCTTACAAGCATTGCTGAGATGAACGCTCTATTCCAGGCACTGGGACTTTCCAAAATGCCTATAATGTCCTCTAATGGATTTCAAAAGCCAGCCTGACACTTTGGGCTTCCTAGGAAATCAAACTCTCGGGAAGTCATTCTCTAAATGGACATAGCTCACCATTTCTGATAGGGACGTTCTAAAACTTGGGAGGAATGCGAGGGAACTGGAGCAGAGTGTTACAATCAGATGACCACAGAAACATAAATACAGCACGAAGCACCACCAGACATGGCTCTGTATACAGAGATGGCATTTGCTTAATATATCACTTAACCTCAGAGATGAAAAACCAGATGACTCTATAAAGAGTAGCCCCAAGAAGATTCCAGCCTGGGGAGGAGAGCGAGAAGTCTTAAAATGGTGATTATTATCTACAAATTTCAACTGGAAGCTTCTAATTAAAGACAAACTTTCAAATGAGGAAGTGAAATTTTCTGTCAGTTTACATGCTCAATATCTCACAAGATCCAGACTGGGAAAAATGAGTCATTCCATGACCCTCAGGAGTAGTGTTAAATTTCCTTCTGGGCAAGGGAAGTCTGTTTCTGCAGCAGGGGTATTGACACAGCCTGTTTGCTTTGGGGTGCTCTCCTGCATGAGCCCACTTTACAACTGTCCTCTTCAGTGGGACACCCATGAGACCACTTAAATATTTCCCTTTCCTTCTGTCCCCAAGAGCACAGTGACGTGTACTGGAGAACTCTACCAAACTGGGCTGAAAGCAGGCAACAGGACCAAACCTCCCCAGAGCAGGACAGGAGGAAATGTGTACACACGCCCTCACAGCTCCGTGTCTCCAAGGTCAGCTGGATAGCAACATGTGCTCACCCGGAGCCACCCCTTGCCCAGTGCCACTGAAGTTGGAGCTCTGAGCAGAGAACCAAACCCCAGCAGGTTGCCAGCGGCACCAGAGAGAGCTCTGAGTCTCCAGGCTCTTTTAACCAGCACCTTACTTCACAGTACTCTGGAAAAGCTTGCAAAGCTGGAAGCCTTATGAAAGCCACCCAAGAGCCAGTGCCATGCCTGGAAGCACGTTTCAGAAACCACCAGGATATTTACTGTAACCATCACGCTGGACGCTCCTGAGAGCATCCTCCTAAAGTTAATTTCTGGCCCTGCTAGGTTTGCACTGGAAAATCAGAGTCATGGGAAGTAATCTAAATATATATGAGCTTATTTCAAACAGATCTAAGCAAATATCCTTAAAAAGAGAACTGGAAGCCAGTTCATCCAGCCTGCCTCATTCACTGTAAGCAGGAACTTTATTTCCATGGGAAGGAATCCAGGATGGGACCTTCTGCAGCACTCTCTGTGTATCTCACCGAGTTAGCTCTCAGAGAAAAAGTGTTTATCCCCCAGCTGTTGCACACTGTGCCTATGCCATGCTCCTGGTCAGTTTTCACAGAGTCCCAGCATCCCAGCATGGTGGGGTGGGCAGGGCCCTCTGGGGATGCTCCAGTGTCACCCCCTGCTCCAGCAGGGTCACCCCGAGCAGAATGCCCAGGATCACACCCAGGAGGGTTTGGAAAGTGTCCAGAGAATGAGACTCCACCTCTCTGGGCAGCTTGCCTTTTCTCAAGCAACAGAAATGGAGCAAGCCACGAAAGTTTGGACCATTCTTAATTAAGCCAAATAATAATACATCTTGTAGTACTGATTTATAGGCAAGAGTCAACAAAGTTTAAGTAACCATAAGCATTTTTAACACCAAAGTGGTCTCAATTGTTGGAGCATGATACGAAATTAAATTTCATCGTCTGAATTTCATAAGCACCTGGCAAAATCCATCACCTTCTGGAGACAGAGAAGGCAGCTCTGAAAAATGAATGCGGCGTGAATGCTACATGCATAATGCTGGGCTGTGTTCTGTCATCCACCACGCTGTAAATCAGCTCCACAGCAGCTCAGCTGACTCTGGCAGCCTTTCTTTTCAGTAGGAAAACCCTCCAGAGCAGAGCACACTTCTCCCTTAGCTTCCTTTTGTTTGTTTGGGTTTTTTTTTCCAGCTGGATTCCAATAGGAAGCCATAAAGGAATAAAGGTTTCCTTAAATGCAGGAGTCACGGTCTCCAAGGGCAGCTAAGCTTCCCATCAACAGCTGGGTGACCCTAGTGACACGTTTCAGAAGAAGTTGAGTTTATTTAGACTGACCTTTTACAAGTTATCAGGTCAGCATGAATTTTATGTACGACCCTGGAAGCAAAAGAACATTGCCACTTTTTAGGCAAAACTTTCACCATCTCCGAAAGTCCCCCAGGGGTGTGGCTTGGAAGCCATGGGTGCTGAGCTAACACAAGTCACAGACACCACTCTGAGGGTGGTGAGACCATTGCCCCTCGTCCTGTCACTACAGGACTTTTTACAAAGTCCCTCCCCAGCGCTCTTGGAGGTCCCCCTGAAGTCCTGCAAGGCCCCCAGAAGGTCTCCCCAGCTGGAGCCTTCTCCTCTGCAGGCTGAACCCCCCAGCTCTCCCAGTCTGGCTCCCAGCAGAGGGGTTCCAGCCCTCCCAGCATTGCCACAGCCTCCCCTGGACCCATGGAAAATGTTGAAGAAAGGATGAAAAGGACTCGAGTAAGGGGAAAAGTGAGGTAGAATGTTTTGGGGTTTTTCAGCAGTCATGAGGGAAATAGGAAATGGAGAAAAAAAAAAGAGCTTCCTCCAAAAGTTAAGTTAAGCACAAATCTAATATTTGAGAAAATTACTGCAAAAAAAAAGAGATAGAAGAGATTATGCCCAGTAATGATTCACTCCACATTAAAGGGAGAGAAGAGACATAAAGAGAAAAAAACAGCCAAGCCCAAATCCCTAGGAAGGGCTCTCCCTGTGGAAAATTAGAGGACTCGGAGCAACATCTACTGAGCAAAATTCATCAGCAGTTCTTCCAGGTGATAGATGATATCCAAACGGTCTGGTAATAAAAGTATGAAAAAAGGCACGAGAAAGAAACAAACCTGAATGAAAGGAAACCTGTTGTGGCTGCAGATCTGAACAGAGCCTGAAGGCAAAGCCAGAAAAAGGCATTGCACAATTCCTGCAGCATGGGCCACCTAAAACCATCTCACCACCGTCACGGTGTCATCACAGCCAGCAGGAGATGGCAGAAACGCAGGGAGATCACAGCAAGTTATGCTGGGATAATTCCTGAAAAGATGATACCACGGAAATTAAATCTGCTGTTGCATAAATTAGGATGGTGATGTAGAAAGAAAGATGGTGGTGTCAACAGAAAGAAATGGCAACCAGTAAATGGTACCTAGCAAAGTTTCTCTGGTATTGCCAAGCACCCCAAAATCAACCTGGAAAATCTGTTCCTAGAACAAGGTGCCTCTCTGCCTGCCTCCCATTTTCAAACCTTCTGCTAAAGGAATTGGGTTTCATGCCCAGCAACAGCAAACGACCCCAGGATGTCCAAAGAGCTCCCTGCACGAGCAGCACCAGAACTGCTGCATTTTGTGAGATCACAGCAAAGCAAAAGAGATCTCAACAGTTCTAAAGGAAACAAGAAAAACATGGCAGGGATGTAACCAATGTGATTAAAAGAAGACACTGCCACAGCAGACAACACCAAATTTTCACCTCACCATAGTTTATGTATTTTCTTTATTCTTCCAGCTCAGCTCTGAGCGTTTTGAGCAGCGTGCTGGGACAGGTAGTTTGCAGAAGTCTAACCCCTGAACTATGTGAGCCTGTTCCTAAATCACTCATTAACTACATCAGGAAGTTGTATTTGTGGTTTGAGGCCAAAGAGAATTATTCCCAAACAGAAATGGTTTTCCACCTTAGGAAAACCCAGACCTGGCTCTCTGGGGACAGGAACAAGCAGCTCCTGCAGGGGACCAGTGTCCCTCTGATGCACTTGGCTCCTGCTCTGCTCTTAGCACCTCGGATAATCAGTCAGCCCCTAATGAGCTGGCACAGCCCAACTGCAGGACCAGAGCCTCGGAAACATCCACACCACTTCAGTAACATGAAAAGGGAACCCAGGGCAGCCAGACCTTAGGAGAGGACACAGAGGACACACGTGACCTACTATTTGCCTTCAGTTGTCCTCTTCAGGATACTAAAAAGCACATTTGGGGAGGGGGGTGTGGTGTTATTTTCACTTTTCTTCAATTTGAAAGTGACATAAATCAGGATTCCAGTTACTGCAACAAGGTGTCAAGGGAATAAGC
>VWZY01011306.1:48420-58422 GCA_013399075.1 Chloroceryle aenea | reverse complement strand
CCGTCTCCTAATGGCGCTGCCCAATTTGTAACCAGCGACTTTTCATTAGCGAGCTGTGGGATGGGCGCTGAACGGAGCAGCCCAGAGGAGAGAAGAGCCTGATGTGTTCATTACCCTCAGCCTAGGTGAGCAAAGCCTGGCCCACGGGTTTTGCTCCCCAGGGCACGGAGCTGGGCCTGGGCACCAGCAGCTCCATCAGTGGTGATGTGTCGGTGGTTGATGGCAGGAGGAGAGCTGGAAGATGCCCTCTGAGTGTTTCACTGAGTCTTTTTTTTCTGTTTGCCTTTTTTATGGCTCTGTAAGTTATTTTGTGGTGTTAAGTGGGAAAGGGTCTGGCTGTGAAGACCCTGTTAGGAAACCACGGGTGTGGACTCTGTGGGTTCCAAACAGCCCAAGTCCTCCTCGGAGTCAGCTCCATAACACTGAGTAAAAACCATCCTCAAGCAGGAGAAACCTGAGTGTGAGAAGTGAACATGCTGGAGTCCAGGAAATCATTACCTGCTGGTTTGAGGTCACCAGCCTCATCTTTGTAGAACAGACAAACAGGAGTGAGTAAAACATTCTTTTATTGGCTCATGGCAACAGTAAAACAAAAAACTCGACTGGACTGTAAAAGAACATGGTAACAAAACAGTGCTTGAACAGCTGGAAGAAGTTGACTGCATTTACCACAGGGTACTGGTGTAATTTAGCACTGGGGCAAACACCATAAAACCCTTCAACATGGCCAGTCACTTTAACTAACTTTATCACAGGCACAGCTTCTTAAGTCTATAAACCTTTCACTAAGAAACAGATGCAAACCTTGTGGAAAGTGCTCCCGTGAGATCTGGGCTACCAGGTGGCAACCATGGCACCTCTCTGCTCTCCCACCAGCTTTATGATGGGTTTATGCTGTAGATAAACATCGTGCACAAGCACAACTTAAACCCTGAGCCCGGTGATGTGGCCGCTGAGCCCTCGCCGTCTTCCCATCAGCTGGTTTATCACATTGTTAGAAATATAGGAGAATATGAACTTGTTTTTCAAACATGAACCCTGAAGTTCTCATATGTATTTAACTTCCTGAACTATTGGCTCTGTTAATAAAAAGAACAGGAGAAGTTCTTCACTTAACCTGAGTGTTCAAAGACCAAAACAAACAGGACTAAAACTCTTAAACTGGACTAAAACTCTTAAACTTCTCAGAGACTACTTTGAAACTATCAAAAAATGGCACAGCAGAAACTAAACAGATCTCTTTATTTCTTGGGCGTCTTCCCAGGTCCTTTGACGTGCTGGGTAATAACGCTGAAGATCTGTTTCAGCTTGGCTTTGGCCAGCGGCTTTCGGCAGAACCACTCTTGGTCCCAGGCAGAGCAGAGAGGCCTGGGCGCAAGGTAGAGCGGATCGTATTGGTTACACATGTTCCGTGGCCTCCTCTTGGCATACTCCTTGTAATCCATGACCGGACAGGTCTCGGGGTTGTCAGGCTTGGCAAGGAGCTGTGGTGCTGGCTCCCCTGTGCTGACCTCTTTACCCAGCTCATCCTTCCACTCCAAGCACTCTTTGTCACCCTCATCCTGTTGTCTCAGCACAAGCTGGCCCCAGTATAAAGTGAGGTTCTTGCTATGGGTACGTGCCCCAAACCCCCTGATGATGTTGACAACCATGAGAGTCAACAAGCCCTGAGCGTTCTCCTTGCTTAGAAGCTTCTTCCTACGCAGGGTGTCCACATCTTCCTCGGTCAGCCCCTCCACGATGCTCCACTCATCCTCCTGCTTTCGCTGGGACAGCTGCTGCTGCCGCAGCTGCAGGGTCTCCTGGGCCATGCGGAATTCTGGCCCTTTGACCACACTGTACTTGTAGCCATGGTCCTTGAGGTAGCGTTCAATGCGGAGCTGGAAGAAGTGCAGCGAAGCCTTGGAGAAGTCCAGGCCCTTCTGGCTCTTCACAGAACTGTAGAACGAGGCCAGGTATTTATTGAGGTCTTCGGGTGGCAGCTTGTGGACCTCGCGCGTTTCGGAAGGGTGATACAGAAGCAGCCAGTCTTTGAAAACTTTGATATTGCTGTAGCTACGGTTTCTCTTTTTCTGATGCTTCAACATACCTGGAAGACAAGACAGAACTCTGTGGACAGCAAGAAACACAGACTAGGTTTGGCCGGACTTACAAGGAGATCAGCGAGGAGACATGAGATGTAGAATCACCTTCACCTTTGTCCTAAAAGTAACTCAGAGATCATGGGGCTCTCACAAACCCCTTCCTCTAAACATCTGGTTCAGGTCTGTCCCCTCAGCCACCTGCCTCCTCACACCACCAGTCCTAACAGGGTAAGAGCTGCCCCCTCTCCTGCTGTCTCGCACTTGGCTGTGAACCTGCATATGCCACACTGGTAAACTTAAGACATTGCTTCTGTTTGAATGATGGTTTAATGGGAATGAGCTCCCAATGAGGAGTGAGCACAGACTGTCCTCGTGGATGTGTACGTGGAAAGCATCAGTGCAGGTTCTACAGGCTGGCCCTGGAGACTGGGCCTGTCACTGGTGGCTCAGCTTGACACTGAACTTCACCCAGCTGCTTTGGAGGTGACCCCGAGTGTGGTCGTGGGACCAGCCCATTACTGGGGCTGCTGCCCTGAGCCCGCAGTGCTGGCTGCGAGGCTCAAGCAACCCCAATGCACTCGATGTTCTCTATCAGCTGGCAGCTGCTCTGGTGTGTGTTTCATGGCGACTGCAGGAGCCAAACTCTGCTCTGTGAAAACAGATTGGAGTTGGGCTGCCCAGGAACCTTGTGATCTGCCTCAGGACCAGGCAGCACCCACTTCACGTGCTCGAAGAGGTGTACAAGGCGTTATGCAAAATGTAATTTAAAGCATTTGTCTGTACTAAAATCTCTTCAGAGCCAGGGAGCTCCCACTGTGGAATGAAAATGTTCCCCAGGACTTGGGGGTGGGCAGTGGGGAAGAACAAAAAGATTAGCAAAAGTGTAATTTCTTTTTTTTTAAAAAAGGATTGCCAGGATTGCAGTTGGGTTCTCTCTCTCATTACTATGGCAATCCCACCTCTACCTAGCTCGATGTAGCATGAGAAATGAAGTCTTTGGACTGCTGAGAAGCTCCATCTGCTTGCCCGTGACTTTCCCAGGGCTGAAGAGGGGGCAGACTGAGGAGGGTTCTAGAGCCAATGCCTCAAGATCTCTCTTCTCTCACCGTGTTATCTGTACCCAGCTGTGCCCCCTTGTGTGGCCACGGCTCCGTGGCAGTGTCGGAGCACTAACGGTGCTCCAACTGTACGCACCTTGGGGCCAGGCAAACCCCACAGCTGCAGGAAACTCTTTTCTTCTGAAGGATGCTGTTCAGTGCTGGGGACGAGGCCATGGGGCTGGGAGTGTGGGAAGAGGACAGAGCCACAAACTGAGAAGCTACCGGGAACTGAGGTGAAAAGGCACCTACCTGCAGGTTCTCAAAACACTACAGATGTGAATTTTGTGGCTTTGATAGAATGTCTTTAAAAGCCTGGGCGTTTCCATTCTATTTGAGTTGTTCAATCATTAGCTTAAAAAATACCTGTCGCTAAGGCTCCTGTGTATGGCCCACATCTCTCCTAAAATAAGTTCATCAATGAAGTGAATCACAGCGATTTCATTGATGGCTTGCCCTCTGCTTGCACAAGACCAGCAGAGTTTGGATAATGTCCACACGTCAGCTCCTCCTTCTCNTCTCCTAAAATAAGTTCATCAATGAAGTGAATCACATCGATTTCATTGATGGCTTCCCCTCTGCTTGCACAAGACCAGCAGAGTTTGGATAATGTCCACACGTCAGCTCCTCCTTCTCGGAGTCACAGAATCGTTTGGGTTGGAAAAGACCTTTAAGATCATCAAGTCCAACCACTAACTGTGCTTGTGTGGACAGAACCTGTTTTACAGGGGGTTACACCTGAAAATCTTGTTCCACTGCTTTTGAAGTTACTTCTCTTTTTCCCATCTCTGGCTCCAGGGTCCCTATCTCAAGTTCAGCCAATGCACTACATGGTGATGCAAAAAAATGAAAGAGCAGTGTTCAAACTGGGTAGTTGTGCCCTGGGATGTGGCTCAGCCTTGATTGGGTACCTCAGTGAACGTCTTACATGCTGAAGTGCCAACTGCTTATGGCAGGAACCTTTTTAGTCCTTTTTATTAGAAGTAAGAGTGCCCCAGATCAGAGGCATTCACTCTGATGCTGCAACAAAGATGTTGGCAGCTATTTGAACCCACCCTCCTTTAATATTTGGGGAAAGTGATTAATAGAACACCCTCCACCCGCCACCCAACCCCTCCAGGAGTAAACTCCAGACTCTTACTTTCACTCAAGGATGCAGGTAGAGGCTCTTCATCTGAGCTCACGGAGCTCACTGAGGAGGAAAGATGAGTTGCAGGGACAGATCCTGATGCTTCAGCCTCCTCAGTGGGGTGCTCAGCAGCATTCCCGCTGAAGCCACACTCAGGAGGGCTCAACTGGAGTTGCTCCTGGATGTCTAGAGCAGCTTGAAATCCAAAGAATCTGACAGAGGTGGGTGACTCAAGTTGGGCCTTTACTTCAGTGTTGGAGACATGAAGAGACTGTAAGTCTTCTTCGGGTGTTTCAGACCTTGAGGAATTTCTTGTTGTAGAAGTTTCAGGTTTGGGCCCTGTAAGATTAGGAGGACTCAGCCTCAAGAAGCTGCTGTCCAGGCTCTCCTGACTGCTGGCAAAGGATTTTGGAATGAAGGCAGGAGTCAGGGGGGGCTTCCCTGTGAAGGCAGAGGCAGATGTTTGGGTGGGTGTTGACGTGTTAAATGCCACCCTCTGACTGCGACGCCTTCGTAAATCTGCCCTAGAGGCTGCGCCTTCCTGTGGTTCTGACAGAATGTTCTGGTCGGCTCTGTCCTCTTGGTCACCTTCATCCAATACGTGCCACTGTTCATCAGAGGTGATCTTTAGATCGCTGTTGCTTTCTGGCATCACCTGACACCTGCTGGTGTTGGCTTCACCACTAGATGTTGACGAATGGTGCTCCACTGCAACGCACGATTTCAGGGCTTTGCTTTTGAGCTGGCTGTGTCTGGCTGGTGGTTCATTATGTATCACACGGGCAACGTCATCTTTCTGAGTGACACCTGGATATCCACTCCATGGCCCTGTGTCAGCAGCATCTTCTTCAGCCCTCTCAAGAAACAGGGTCATCCTGAACCTCTTTTCATCTAAATTAGCTTTCCTTGATGAAGGCTTATCGGACCCTGACCTCTTTCTTACCCCTTGATACTCTTCTCTACTTCTCACATCTAATTCTCCACAGTGCCAGTAATAGGCGTGTCCAACTCCACACATCCAGAGAAGAGAATTCCTCCTGCTGGGATGCCCCATGTTCTGTGTAGTGTCCAAGGCTGGGATTTGGCTGCATATGGCCCCATGACTGTGTGCCCAGGTCACGAGACTGGCGAGGTCCATGTACAGTGAGCTGGCATCACTGCACCTTCCGTCCCCAACACCCTTGTTCTGTAAAAACATGTTGGGAGATAAGCTCAGTGAGAGAGAATCTGCAGAAACCAGTCCTGAGGACTGGTTCTTAACCCATCTCAACAGAGCAATAATGGGTTTTAGAAAGAAGTATTAGATGAAACACTGATCTGCAATTTGTTCATTCTTTAAATAAATATATCTGCACACTTTGAAGACCTGAAGGGTACTTTGTGGTCATCCCACTTTCACCTCTCAAATCAGCAGCACTCAGAGGGAACCTGGATATACGAAGTTCTTTGTGGGATTCTTATCAGAAACTGAACAAAATGGACCTTGCACCCCTATATCTAAAACTTGGTTTTCAAAACATCTAGAATTTTTAGTGCTGATTCTGTTAGAAACAATTGTCTAGGGCATCGTTTATGCAACGAAAATCACTCACCATGCTGCTGATATCTATCTCACGGAGCCTCAGTGACTCACTCACCAGTGACTGAATATTCTTTCTCAGAACCTAAAATGAGCGTCATACATGTGTGAGTCTAGATGTACATTCTGGCTTTCAAATAGTCAAAAGAGGACGTTTCCTAACTAAAGAACTCAGCACATGCAACTTGTATTTACTAGAGATTAAATCTGAAGTTCTCCCATTCTCTGGGCTGTGGAGGAGACGACTGGGAGCATGTTGGCAGGTGCCCAATCCATCAGCTCCAAACTGGCAGAGCCCAAGGGGTGGCTGAGCTCTGAGGAGCAAGGGCAGGGTGATAAATACAGTGACAAACACCCTAGAACTATTAGCGGGTGTGTGGTAGTTGGGCAAAGCACAGCCTGAAGAGGAAAGGAAGGAAAGCACAGCTAAGCACCCACCAAGAGCCCCCTCTAACTTCAGGAGATGGGTCAAGGAATGAAATGTCCCTTTCAGAGAGCAAAGCACAGGTCAAACCTCTCACAGCGTGTCAGTTACACTTCCTGATGGGGAGAGAACAGCTGGCAGCAGAACCATTCCCTTCTGGGTGTGAACTGTGGCTCTGGCAGGCCCGTCTGTCCTTAGGCTAGGATCAATCCACACGTTCCTCCCTACAGCTGTCCAGTGACAGTGTGGGTAATGTGGGCCTGGGCTGCTTTGCTGGCTGTGTCCTGGCTGCTGAAATGGCAAACTAGGATCTTCCAAGATGCTTTTTACTGAAATCTGATGCTTGCTGTAAAAAACAAAACAATACAAAAATCCACACCAACCCCCATTTTAAAGCGTTTGGAGCTCTCAGCCTCTGATAAATTTGCATTGTATAGGATCTGCTGTCACCATGCTTGTGGGCTGGAAGTCCCTCCAATGACCATTCCTCACAGAGCAATGAGTTTTGCCCACACCTCTCCTTTGTCTAATCTGCTTTCAGACCTTCCGATGGGAATTCACAGCCTGTTCCTGGATCCTGCTCTGCCTGGGAAAGCTGAATGTAATCTTATGGAGAACTGTTTTCCCCTCCTGAAATCAAAGAGAGTTTTATCTTCAAACTCAACCTGCCTAATCCCTCCCTGAAAGGCCAAGCTGCTGGGACAAAGTAAAGGGAACTTTCATGCTTACAGGGAGTGTGGGAAAAGGTAAGAGCAATGGAAGCTCTGCACAGTCATAAGGCCATGAAACTACTGACTTGGCAGATGAACATCTTGATTTATATCACAGGCATCTTTCAATGGAATGCTTTTATCTCTCCTTATCTCCAAGCACATGTCTTCCTTTTCCTGAGCTCTTTGGAGGAAAAAAAATATATATTTTTTTCCTCTTTATATTTAGTTACAAACAAAGACTGTACTGTGGTAGCCTGCTAAGGGTACCCTTCAGCCCACTCCTGCTCTTGCATTTACATCAGCCGAGAGTACCTCCAAAGAAACTGTCAACTGGAATGAGTCTGAATTCACAGCTGAGCAGAAAAATAAATAAATAGGTGTTCACCCCCCAAGACCGCACTGACTTCTCATTTCCTCCATGAATGAAAATCACGATCACTGCCACCACCTTCACCTGCTTCCCGCAAACCCGGGACCCTGGTGGGGAGGGATCTGGGGCTGGGGCTTGGCAGCTGAGTTTTGTTGTGAAGCCCTGAGCCCGGTTTGAGATCTGCATGGCTGGGAGTGATGTGGGGCTTTATTTTCTTTCCAAGAGAGGCTCCCATCTGATAACGGACACTGCACGTGGACCAGACCTGCACCTCTGCACAAAAACAGGACATTCCAAAGCTGCACAGTAAAGGTTTGCTTTTAATTTTACTCTTTTTTTAACCCCTAGTGCACTAAAATAAGCTATAGCTGACTGAATTCACACTCACTAGAGGGGAAAATAAAAAATAATAATCATCGTTAAGATTCTGCTTTCTCATGCATCTGGTCTACACAGAAAGCTTTCCAGACTCTGTGTTTTACCCCTGTATGCAAGAAAAGGTGGCTGAGTCATTTCAAAGTCTACAGAGTCACGGTGGAGCCCTTAAAACTCGGGCTGACTGGAAACTTCAAACTGATTGCTCTGTTTGATCAAGTTCTGTGCCCTTGTCGGGGCGGGGGGTTGGGCGACACCCACTCAGCACTGTTGAAAGTGGAACCACCTGCGAATGCAAACATCTGAATCCTCCCCTCTTTACCTTTCAGGGGGCTCTCTGCAGCCCTATGGTATCTATGGTGTGCTGACGGATCTCAGACACCCTCAGTGATGCAGAAGGGCTTGCGCAAGCAGGAGGACCAAATAAATCAACTAATTGTAAAGGCACTGAAAGCCCTGGAACAGCCGGGTTCCTGGCCCTCCACCCTGCAAGAGCTCTGCCTGTGTTCCTTCTGCAGCATTTCTGGCAGCTCAGAAACCTGAGGTGCACACAAAGCAAGTCAACAGGAGAGTGTTGGCTTCTCGGCTCTAGATAAGACAGTGCAGGAAACGGGAACAATCCCGGCAGGAAAACAACAGGATACAGAGCAGCAGTTCTCCAGCGTGCCTCCCACCCCTTCCCCCAGCATGGACTGTGCTCCTGCTCACCAGAGAACCGCTCGCTGGAGGTGGGGGGGGACGGGAATCCCAGTATTGGAGGGAGCACACTGGCAGAGAGCTGCCAGGAGTGGGGTGAAGGACGCTGCCGGGGCTGCAGCATCTGGAGTGAGCCAGAGCTGTGCTTGAACACATCTGGCTGCAAGGCGGGAGTGGAGAGCGAAGCAAAAGTAGCTGATGGCTGCCAAAAATCATTGAGCTTGTCCCACGGCTTCTCAACAAGGGCCTTTGGGGTGGATTAATCATTTCCCAGCACAACGTTTTTCCTGTTCTCTGCAATGTTTGTTTCTCTCCTCCCCTCCTCTGTACACCAGCCTTCTCAGCACCTCTTAAGCAGTTTCCCTGCCTCGCTGTGTCTGTCCTTCCACCAGCACCTCCGCCCAACTCACAAAAATACAACTCCCAGGGTACAGCCTGTACTTGCTACAGGGCAGCACTCCTCCATTTTGAGAGATGCTCACAGAAAATATCAGCCAGGCTATCTGATGGAGGGCAGGCTCTAATTGCACACGCCAGCTCCGAGTGAGGGCAGAGAGGCTGCTGTTAAACATTAGCCTACAGCACCGCATTCCTCCAACAAGAGAGGGTTTTGTTCAAAGCATCAGGCACTGTTTTTTCCACCAGTCCTAATTATCTCTTCTCTGGAGGGTCTGCGTTCCAGAGCCGCTGTCCTTGTAATGTAACTGCAAGCTCTAAATCAAGGCTCCTTGAAAGAGCTAATAAAAGCCACAGCCAGCTGGCAGAGGATCGCCTGGGCCAACAGACAACAACCAACCCCTCCAAACAGCTGTAGGAAAGGAAAAAATTCATTTGAAACCATGAACTTCTATAAATAGGACCTAATATTTTCTTTCCCCAGAAAGAAGTGGGAAAGCTGAGATTAGCAAATCTGTTCCTTGGGTAGAAAACGCTGCGGTGTTGATGGGAATGGTGTTGGTGAGCCTGTTAATGTGGCCATCCACGAGCAGCAGCTTCTCCCTTGGGTTTAGTGCTGCTGGGGAGAGCGGGGTTTTCTTTTCTGTACCAATTTTATCCGTGGGCTGTTGGGGTTTTCCTGGGGAAATAACTGTTCCCCAGCAGCCATGTGTATTCAAATAATCTTCTTGCACTTAATTAATGGAAGAAGGCACTTGTAGGAGCCATCGTCACTCTGTTAATCGCTGCTCGCGCTATTCGTGGTGTTTCTCATAAAGCAGGAGCTTCTCCGGCCACGGGGGACGGCACCGCCTCCCTACAAAAAACACCCCTTTTAATCCTGGCAGTTTGGCGGAGTTTGACTGCAGCAGGCTCAGGAAGCAGGCGGGAGCGGTGTCAGCCCGGGATTCGCNGGATAAACGCCACTCCACGCGGGGTCGGATAAACACCACTCCACGCGGGGTCAAGGTCCCCCCGGTTCTGGTTAGGGTGGAGGCACCACTCCAGCGCGCTTCCTTATTCCTGCCAAAGAACCTTTGCACTTGGAGTTCGCAAGAAAGAAACCAACAAGAACTGGAGAGCAAAGTTCTGATCGTAGA
>VWZY01011306.1:36000-47054 GCA_013399075.1 Chloroceryle aenea | reverse complement strand
TACAGGAAACTCGCTATCTTACTGCTAAAAATACAGCCGAAAATGCTGACTGGCACCGCTGCTGTAGCCAGGGACACAACAGCCCTCGCAGCAGGGATAAGGGTGTTCCCGTGCCGTCGGTTCTCTCGATTTCTGTTCTGTTCAGGGCTTTTTTTTTTTTTTTAATCAAATAGAAAAAAAAAATCAGCCCATTTGGGAGTTTGCTAAGGGGAAGTTGCAAATCCTTCTTATTTATTGTGAAAGTGTTTACTGCAGTGTGATTTCCAAGCAGCCTTTTCAAGTAAAGTCATAATGTGGCACACACCACTTTTTTCCTGCCGTGTGCTAAAGTAAACTGACGTAACCAGTACTGTAAACTGGGGGACGCATCCCCCACAGCTTCAAACCCTGAGCTGTGAGCCCAGCATCCTTCCTCTGGGTGTGAACTGAGCCTAACCTCTCTTTCCTCCTGCTCTGCATCAGGCATACCTGCTCACAAACCAGAGGTAACCTGCTGCTTCCACAGCACGCTCAGGGTGAAGCTGGTGGTAGAAATTTGTTATTAAATAGGATCTGTGGTGAATAGGTGACTTGTAATTAGCTTTAATTGTTCACAATGAGATGTAGTAACCTACTTTTTCACAACATGGGGCTATTTTAATGACTGACACCTCAACTCAGGGACAGGCCTGAGGATTTCACCTTTCCAGAAGCACTTTAAATCTGTGGTGACTCAGCTGAGGGCGGGGGAGTGGTGCGGTGGAAGCCAGACTCCCTAGGACCAGGAAGAGAAATAGTTCTCATTTCAGACCTTGAGCGTTTGTTGAGCTTTGCTGAGGATGTGATGGGAAACGGCTCCTGGAGGTAGAAGAAATAACTGTGTTGCTAACTAGGGAGCTTACGAGGACGGCAAATTTCCTCTCTGTGGGATGATTTTTTCCAGTCCCTGCTTGGGTCTCAGTCAGATGGAGATGCCCACACGGAGAAGCCACCTGAAAGAAAGGTGCTCGTCCCTGACTAAACACATCTTTTACCAAGCAGTGCCCAAAGGTTTTGGCCATAGGCAAATTCATTAGCTGATGATACGTGGCCGTGCTGATAGGACCTTGGAAGCCACCTGCTTCTGGAGCTGTTGCTCTGATTGAATTTGTTAACTATTGTCCTCCCTTTGAAGTGCAGATCTCTCCCTTACCTCCTCCAAGGTCATGCAGGACACTTCAGGAAGCCTCCCAGGGAGTGCAGCAGCCTGCAGGACAGGAGTCTCACTAACACCCAGAGGACAGGGCAGCCTGGGAGAGAAGGGAGAGAGAAGGCTTTAGTTACTTAGAAAAGTGATCTCAAAGCCACCCAAAGATCCCTCGTGTGGGATGGAAGCAATAAGTAAAAAGCTTCTGCCCTGAGAGGTGGATCTGTGCTCAGTTTGTACAGGTTCTGAATGGCAGGTTTGAGGCAGGAGCTGGGATCAGCTGTATCTTCAGATGCACCAGGAAGAGGCAGTGGCTCCCAGTTTCTGTCACCCACTTCTTGAGTGCTGCACTCAGCAGGAGCCAAGAGCCTCACAGATGAAAACAACCACAGATGGGTGGCATCTTGCCTCTTGGAGAGGCAGCAAAACCCAGCACTGGCACACCTAGCTGCTAATTTGGAAGAGAAAACCCACCCTCTGGCATAGCACCCGTGAGAGGCTGCCAAGCCCCGTCCTACAGCAGTGATAACACACTGCCCAAAGTGGGAGCAAAGCAATTTAAGTCCTCTCTACAGAGTCGAGCAAAATGGGAGCCAATGGGTGGGTTCGGATCTAGAGCTCTTGGATGAAACTGCCTTGGGTGCACTAAAGTTACTTCTGGAAATATGCTCAGGAAACTTCCTCCACGGTCTCCTCTTAGAAAACCAGCGGGACTGTCCCTCCAGCAGGTCCCTGCATGTGGCCAATCTGCGGGAGGATAGGCCTGGCTGGTGGGGGACAGGACACAGCCCTCACATCAAACCTGTTTTCTTTTGGTGACCTCATGTGTACCAAAGTCCTCCTGACAAAGGCCAAGAGGAAAACTCTTGCTAGATGACTTCTAGTTGCTGCAGAGGTCAACTCACGCTATGAAAATAAGTATTTTCTCAAGAAATTAAGTATCAGTGATGCATTTTATTAAGCCCTGACCTTAAAGCAAGAAAATTGAGCTGAAGATGCTCCTCTGAATTAAACTGAGCTCTGTAGGAAGCCTTTTTCCTGAAAATCCTCCCATGTGCTGTGGGTGCTGCAGTAGAGGAAGAGCAGCGAGGCCATCAGCAGTTCAGATGTACCGCTGGTTCTCCCCTCTCTGACTTGCCCAGTCAGGATGCTCTCCTGTACCAGGTTGGTGCCATGTTTTTATCAAGAATAGGTTAATAAAATGGAGTTTAGAAAATGCACAAGGTGCGTGCAGAAACCCGGCAGTGCTGCAGACCAGGAGCCTGTGGTGACCCAGTGTTTCAGAGCACCCTGTAAGGCCCTGTGGCTGACACAGTGCACCCCTTGTGCAGTGCCCTCTGCGTTCACTGCCCCGCTATCTGAGCATCTCAGCAAATTAAATATTAAACATTCTGAGGAGATTGTGTTTCTTTTGTTCCTCCAGCAACTGAGGTCTCGAGTGCTCTCAAGTCTCCCTGACTACACGTTTTGCAGGTTCATGCCTTAATGTTCTTTTAATGCTTAATTTAATACTCTGGAGCTCTTCCCACACACTCAGGGCTGTTACCCAGAAAATCTCCTAGATGAGGAGACAGCTGTTCACCAAGCAGACATCTCTCAGCAGCAGCCAGACCCCGACCTATGAAGGCGAGAAGTGCTGTGGGGCAGAGGAGGCCGGGTTGTGTGGACAGGAAGGAAGCCACATTTATTCTTAGCACCAAGAACCTCACCAAAGCCATCCACTGCTGACAGCAATGGCTCCTTACATTAGCTGAGGGCAGCCCTTGCTGTCAGAGGCCAGCTATAACTGTAGACATTTTATTTGGTGTTAACAAAATGTAGACATTGTACTGGTGTTAAAACACCCGTTCCAGGATACGGGGTGTAGGCCACTCTTTCTTCTCACTTCCATCTAATCTGAGGAAGTAAGAGCAACTCCAGTTTTAAGTCTGAAATCAGGAGATTTCTTAACATTTCCACCACTTGAAAGAGAAGCAAGTCCTCCTACCACAAAAGCTGAAGCCCCTCAGCTTCAGAGGCTTCCCTGCATGTTTCCACTGCAGAATATCCTTCAGGAGCATATGGGCCAGCAAACAGAAAACGTCCGCTGCATAATTATGGCACTGACAAACCCATTGAACCTCAGCAGCTGCCACTGGGGAGATTTCATTCATTCCCAGTACTGCCTTTTAAACTTAAGTGGCACTGGAACAAACACATCTTTGATCCAAGTAGGAAATCATTTGGAGCTTTGTGTTTCATAGAGCTGAAGTCCTGGGAAAATGATGTCTTTATTGGCCTGGGTGACAATGCGGCCTCACGGCGGGCCCAGCGCTGCGGGCTGGCAGCCCTCTGATGGCTGCAGATGTATTTGGACATATTTAGTCTTGAATCAGTGTGGAAACAAGGACTTGAATTCAGCTGCGCCGCTGAAGCACCTATAAACTGCACGCACAATGTCAGAGGGGAGGGCTGGGGAACGGGGAGAGGAAGCATAATTTGGCCAGTTTCTAAAGCAAGATGGTTGGTCTCATCCTTGTGCTGCTTCGTGCCACGTTGGGGGTCACTTCTTCCTCCCTTATCTGCAGGGGAATTATCATGCTCATCAGGGTGTTACATACTCCATTAGAGTCCTTAAAGGACAGAGGTTCTTAACATCAGCCCTTCATGGTGCACTGCAGTAAAAAGAAGACAAAAAATGGAACCTTCTACTGGAGCAAAAGTGAACGTATCTTTGCAAGCTCTGCAACAGCAAGCTCATGAAGCAAGCAGTAAGAGCCATCAATATTCAATAATGTTCATGGAAAGCGGTCGCTGAAAATTCTCCATTCATTCGCTCACTCAGTGGCTCATGGACTTTGGTTTGGCGAGGAGGCTGGAGAAGCTCTCTGGGTTTTCTTGCTGTGAAGTCAGCACTGGGGCTGTGGTCTAAAATACCCCTTTGATGTTGGGTTTTTTTAAAAGGTATTTTCCTGGATCCTTTAGAAATAACTTCAGTGCTTCATTTCTTAGAAGGTTGCTTTCAAAATGCAAGTAAGAGAGTCCCCAAAAGCCCCACTTGATCTTGTTTCCTGGTGGAGGTAGTTGTAAACATGGGCAAGCCAAATATTACTCTTAGCTACAAACAATTTCATAAAGCGAGAAGCAGAAGGCGAGGGCCTCGTGCAGCAAAACCAGCCCAGCAAGAATTTCAAGCTGCTGGGGGTGGGGTGGGTCTATCTGGGGCCCCTTTTTTCATTTAAATGGCCTGTGCTCAGACTAAGAAATTCTCCCGCCTGGAGTCATCTGGTATCTGTGTAATATCCATTTAAATGGCAGCTGCACTGGGGGACAACCTGAGGCCGCCGGTGAGGAGCTGGTCTTTGCATGAACAATACCTGAGCCCGACAGGCGAGGGATGGGGAAGCTCGAGAAATAATTGATGAGCTCCAGGCTCTGGCCCTGCTGGGCTGTGACAGGCTGCTCACCTGGAGCTGTGCTTCGCTTCCCACTGATCCCACCGTGCTGCTGGCAGAGCTGGTGGAACGGCAAGCCAGTAATGGACGGGGACAACCAGGTTATTGGTGGAGCTTTGGAGAGAAACAGGTGGCAGAGCCCTCGAGGTTCCAGCATGAGTGAAACCTCTTGGAAAACCTGCTGCTGAGCCACGGAGCCCTTCTGGGTCGTTTATCAGGAAACTGGAACCACCGTTAGAAATAAATAATAAAATCATTGTAGGGAATTGCAAAAGAATTGCAGCTCCAGCGTGAAGCAGATTCGCAGCACAGGCCAGCACCTGAGCTGCATTCACCTTTCACTGAAAAAAAACACCCCTGAATAAAGAAAAAGATGTCGAGCTGAAGCTAGAGAAGATAAATTCTGTTTATTCCTCTGCCCTAGGACAGCTCGGGGAGATGTGCGGCTGAGGACAGTTGTTTGTATAAATAAATGTTCATTCTTGGCAGTGGAATGCAAACTATGCTGGAGGGCTGGAACCAGAGGCTCAGCAGAGCTGAGGCCAGGGCAAGGGAGAGATGAAACGAGGTTGTGGGGAGGAACCTCATGTTCACTTTTAGCAACTTGAGAGAGTTTTCTCAAGCATGTTTGACATTTTTAATTACACTGATGTAGAGCCTGTTCCAAGGACAAAAGAAGTCAGGATTACAGGATAAACAATTAGGAAATTTCATACCAGCCGGCGAGGGGTGGTGCTGCCTGTGGGTCTGGAGGCTTTGCTGAGAGCAGACTCATCTTTCATACTTTTGAGACAGATGGAATTTGAATGTATTGCAAAATCTTCACCTAGGTCAGGACACTCAGGTCGTGGGTTTTACAAAGTCTTAAGCAAAGGCGTGGTTTTTAGGCAGGAAAGAGATTAGTCCGAGCTGCTGCTTGCTGCTTGTCCAGCAAGTTTTCCTGCAAGGGCAGGAAACAATCCTGCTGTGTTTATACCAATTGTCTCAGAAGCTGGAACTTTACAAAGGAAAATAAAACTGAAATTTCTCATGGAGAATCAGCTCAGCTCTCCTATATCAAGTCTCGGAGGCCCGGCCTGTTTGTCTGGTTTCCATGCTCAGAACTTCCTGCACTGTGACCACGGCGTCTTGCTTCACATGTGCACCGCTGGGCAGGAGCTAAAGGTGCTTGCTGCCCACCTTCCTTTTGCAAGGCTTTGCAAAAAAACTGCACCTATGTTTTAGGGTTTTTGCCAAGGGTGATGTGTGTGGCACTAGAATGGCAAAGTCCTCTTTGGGGTTCAAAGGATCGTCCCACGGGAGTGGTTTCTGTGTGCACCTTTCCTGTGCAGAGCACCATCCTGCGCTCCTGAGACGAGCTGAGCTCAAGAGGAACCTGCGTTCTCTGAGCTCATGGAAAGTCAGGGAGGAGGGATCCAGCTTCTGCCCATGAATAAATCATGACAGGGATGAATTATTCAGTGCTCATCCCTCTGACATGTGCTACATTCAGACTCTAGGGGCTGTATCCCTATTGTATGTGTTTTCTTCCCAAACATTACAGACGTGAGACAGGCGAATTAATCTAAATATTCAAATGAAATGAGATTACAATAATAATTTAAAAAATAGCAGTAAAAAAGCTGCTGGAGGGAGTTGTGATCCATCAGAGTGCCATCACATTGGCCAGGGCAGCCTTTGAACTCTATCAAGCTATCCACAATGGTTTGAATCATCCTGTGAATGGTGAACAGTGGCTCAAGAAATGGAAACACCAGTTGGAGGAAAGAGCTGGAATTACGGGCCCAGGATCAATGGAGAAGCAGGCCCAGGAACCTGTGTCTAACACAACACCCCCCAGTATGGTTCTTCCCTGGATTCCTCAAAGGCCAATATGAAATTTCAGCAGCACTTCTAAGATAATTTGAAATCTCTGTTACAAGATCAGGATCTTTGCCCTGCAGTGCTTTTTCAACATTCCATTTCTTACAAACTGAAATTGGTTAAGGGAGAATTGTGTTGAATTGAGAGAAGAGCTGGGTCACAATGACCAGAAAGGATGGTGCTGTTAAATCAGGATTGCTGGAATCATTTTATCTGCACAAATCAGAGACGCATGGCCGAGGTGAGCAGGGACCAGGAAGGATCCCGAAGCAACACCCGTGGACAGTTTATTATCTGCAGTGATGAGCTGCAGTTCTGGTTTGAGTTGCAGGGGGTACAATCAAACAGTAGCTTAATCCACACACACTGGAAGGAAAAGGAGAAAAGAAGGAACAAACCTCCTGCATGAATAGCCAGGAAATGGCTGGTTCATCCTCCACAGGAAATGAGTCACCCGAAAGCATCCCCGAGGAGCAGAGAAGAGAGGGGAGTTCTGACCTACCACGGACTGATAACAGCAGAGTAACGCAACCCAGAGAAGTCTCTCGTTTTGTCACCGATTAGAAAGAAGGAAAGAAACATAAAATATGAGCTGTTGTGATTATCCTTAATGTTGAAATGGCTATAACAGCTGGTGGCACAGAAAATACCTGCTAATTATCTTGGCTGTCCTGCTAAAAGAGGGAAACAGAATGTGCAACGGCAGCACTGATAATTAACGTTCCAAGCACAGATAAACTCACTTCCAAAGTGCTTTTTAAGATCCTGGATGGGATGCTTCAAATTGGTGAGATGGCAGAGCTCTCAAAAATCCATTTCAGGGAACTTGTGAGCGGGTTTGAATCGCTGACTTCTGGTTGATACTGAAGGTGTATGAAACTCAGTTCCAACCTCTTTATCAACCAGGGACTGCTGGACTTTTTGATAACACTTTTTGCTGGCAAACTCTTTATGGATCAGTGGAAAACTATTTCATTTGCTCGCTTGTAAAACCACACAACTGCTGCTCAGAAATGCCCTCCGCACGACCTCCAGCAATCTCCGTGAGTTTGCTCCTTCTCTGCTAGCTCTGGACTAACCTTTTCCAGAGCTGTGATGAGGCACAAAAGAATCTTCTGGCACCCGATGACGACCTTGCTAAAGCCTGCAATGGAATGGTCTTTGAAACAAAAGTGCCCTATTAATTGAAAGGGCTTTAAAATAGATAAAAGCAACAAAAAGAAGCCGTACTTGAATGCTCCCAGTGCTTTGGGACTATACTAGGAGCAAAGCGACTTAGGAAAGAGTTTCCTGGTTTAGGAGCTGTGAATAATGGGGAAGGAGGGGAACTTGCAGGAAAGCAGTTGTCGTTAAACCCCATATCTAGGATATACCATTATCTCACCAGTTCGGGTTCCTGTGGTTCCCGTGGAAGAGGAAGAAGGGGGGAAAACCCCAAACCTTTGCTAGTTTGCAAAGGAACTCGGTTCAATAGAGGAGTGTCCTGGGAACATGGTACAGGCTGCAGGGCTATTTTAAAAATACAAAAGGAAAAAGACAGGAAAGGGGGCTTTTTTTTGTTGCAGAGGGTTTTTCTTCCCTTCGTGGTAAATTCAATTCCAAGAGATAACACAGGCAGGAAGGGCTTAAAAAAGAGAAAAAGCTGGGTGTGTCCCACCAAAGCCCATCTAGGAAGGAGTAACCAGAGCCAGGGAGGGTGGACCCGTTTTACTGGATTGTACCAAAGAAGCCGATTCGTATTTTTTCCCTTCTCCTTCCTCTTTTTTTCCATGGCCATTTTCATGTAGGTTTCTTTTTCCAAAGAAACCAAAAGATAGACTGAGGCAGGTCCTTCTCCCAGATGATTTTTAGGCATTTTTTGTTGTTGGTTGGTTGGTGGTTTGGGGTTTTGTTGTTTGTTTGTTTGTTTTATAAAGTGTAATTTTGGTCTTTTACTTCGTATTTTCCTGTATAAAGTATTATGCCATAGTATCACAAGTCAGCTCCCTGCCACTGTGTCTGAAAAGATGCTGCCTAAAAAATCCTGTTAATAGGACAGGATAACGCCTGGTAAATGTTGCCAAATCAGCATTTCTGCTGGGACTACAGAAAAACCTCCCTGAGTCTGCACGAAGCCTTTCGAGTCCAGGAGTCCAACCACAGCTGCACAGAAGAAAAGCAGCAGTTATTTGATGGCACCCATCAATAGCCAGTCAGATATTGATCTTATCAGTGATCGGTATTGGGAACTAATGATATTTTTCAAAGTCTCTGTGCCATGTTCAGGGTGCTTTATTCAGGGGAGGATTCATTACAAGTGGACTGAAATATCCCANGAAAGAAATACACAAAAAGAAAAAAAAAAAAAAAAAAAAAAAAAAAAAAAGAGTGATCTCCATGCCACCCTCTGCTGCAAAGGGATTTGTACGACAGTCCATAAAGCAGATTATTCTGAAGAGAGGATGGGGCCATGGAACACCTCTGTGGGAAACACAGCTTTGAACAGGTATAGTTCAAGAAAGTGTGTTGTGGCTGGGGAGAGGGGAGTTAAATTCCTGCTCTGCTTTGATCAAATCACTTTATCTCACAGCTCAGTGCCTCTGAAGGGCATCATTCTTTGTCTCCTCTAAGTTGTAAATCTCTTTATCTGTGGCAAAATCCTTTCATGTGCAATACCTAGAGAAATGACTTTGGGTTCAGACAGGGCCTGTAGCAACAGGACAAAACCTACTTTTTTCTCCTGCAACAAGAGACAAATGCCCAGAAAGCCCTCTCAGACAAAGATAGGGTCCTTGGAGCTACCAGCTCCTGGTGAGATCCAAGGTCGGGGGAAGCTCTTGAATTTCGCAACTGTTTACAAGAGTCAGGGGGTAGGTTGGTGTCTGACCACCGAAGGATCTGAGCATTGCCCCACTCTCTGAGAAAATAACGATTCTGGCTACAGCAGCCAACACCATAATATGTCTGTGGGGAAAAGAAAAAAAAAAAGAAAGTTTCACTTTTTTTTTTTCCCCCCATATTCATGTGTCTAGTGTAAGCTCCAGAAAGAAGTGAGACTATAAAATGCATGTCTGTACCTGCCAGTTACCTGCCATTCAGCAGAAACACCGCCCGAGGGGAAGACTCCCAATTTCATTTGCCACTGTAGTTTAAAACTGTTCTAAACCTTTTTTTATCTACCACTGACCCTGCAGTGTTGCAGCTCCCTGCTCCTGGCAGTACCACCGATCAGGATCAGTGTTTTACTGTTTACCACTTAAAATAGAGGCAGATTGGTGGAATTGTACAAATGTTTTCAGAAAACAAAAAATGCCCAAAGCGGGTGGGCTGCTGAGGTAGGAAGGATCCTTCCTTGGGTAAGACCAGTATTCTGTTGCCTAGAAACTCTCAAAACAGGGCTGCAGCTAATGAAGCTGAGATCAATGCGGGCTGGACATTTGATATTGGCTGCAGTGCTACACCAGGGACTCGTAGCGAGGTCTGGGACAATTAATTCTTGCTCTGCAGTCAACGGATAGGGCTGCGACAAGCGAGGCAAAAGAAAATGAGTAATTGCTAGTAGAATTCCCAGTGAGCAAATATCGTCTGTATTTAAACAGAGAGGTGCAGTGTTTCATCTATAGAAACCAACTGCTTTCCAGCGTGAAGGTAGCGGAGGGGAAGCAGCAACATCCTGAGGGACGGGAGGACAAGGGAAAGATCTGCTCACCTTCCGCTGGGATCCCAATCCTCGTGCCCCAGTTCCTGGACAGGAGCACAGTAAATGCACCGGCACCATTCACAGCAGAGGCAGCCAGATCCACTTCGGAATTACTGTTTTGTTTTGGTTTTTTTTAAGGGTCCTTTAATCTTGTGGCCCACAAAGGAGCTCGACAATCTTTTTGATGGGAACTGCAGAAAATGCCTAATATTAGTCCACCAGAGTAGGTATAATTTGTCTCTAAAATTTACTTTAGATGGCCCAACAGCTGCAAAAGAAAACTACCAGAAGTTTGAAAATCTCCAAAGATGGCAAGTCCGGAGATTTTACCTGAAACTCTGCAGAACTAAGGCCTACGGGTAATGACACATGGAAAGAGTGAAACAGTCTTATCTAAACTAAACACTGAGGTCCAACTGACTGGAAAAAGGGCTGTTTTGGTCAGCAAAGGGTGTCGGGATTATAATTTAAGGAAATATATTACCTTGATGCCTCAACAGAGTGGGAAGGTGTATTGTTTTACCTCACAAGTTCTCTCTCTCCCCCACTGAATTATCTCTGTCCTGACGATATTATCTGCAATTAAACAGGCAGATTTCAGTTTAAATATATCTTTAAAGTGCTGTCTGGCGTTATGAAAAGTCCCTAGGCCGGCAGCGCTAATCATTAACCTAATTGCCCGCTCTCCCTTGCTCGAGATGGCGGCGGACAGAGGCTAACGGCTTCTCTGCCCGTAGCCAAGATGGCGACATCCGGGCCGCTCCCGCGGGCGACAAGCACCATGTGCACGCTGGGGACTCTTGCCCGTACTCAAGATGGCGCGCAACGCGGTTATGTCGTGACCTGCCCCCAATCAAGATGGCGGAGCCGTGTGGCATTTCGGCATCCTTCCCGCTCTCAAGATGGCTCCTCC